>CBVK0100265179.1:0-18327 GCA_900067695.1 Picea abies
GATTTATGTACAATATATATTATCTCTTCTCATTTGGCGGATTTATGTACTATATATATTATCTCTTCTCATTTGGCGGATCTCTGTAATTTATATATAAATTCACTCTTTTCATTTGGCGGATTTCTGGAATTTTTCGTCCCCGGGACCTCTCCTTACAAATTCAGTTTCTTAGAGCAAAGCAATGGCCAATGATCGATTATATTATCTCTTCTCATTTGGCGGGTCTCTGTAATTTATATATAAATTCACTCTTTTCATTTGGCGGATTTCTGGATTTTTTCGTCCCCGGGACCTCTCCTTACAAATTCAGTTTCTTAGAGCAAAGCAATGGCCAATGATCGAACATCTCACTTGGGTTTGCCTGCGATGGATATTTCGCTGGCTTTTCCTCAGGCTACTCCGGCTTCCAAGTTCCCTCCTTGTGGCAAGTCCTAAACTTACATCTTTAATCTCGTAAGAGTTAGCCCCAGTTTATCAATCGAGCAGATGTGATTTGTTTAGGTTTTGTTATGTAGATGTTGCAAAAAAATAGCCCCGGATTGACCATTTCTGCATAATGACCTGAAACTTTGACATGCTCAACAGTCTCTGTCTCTGTTTTTTGGTGGTTGCACACTATTGTGAAATATCATCCTAGAATTACTGGTTTCATGGATTTCATTGATACCCAACTTGAATTTCATTAAAGCATATTCCAGAGATCGTTGGAGATTGTTGTTTTCCGCCTGAAGCATTTTTGTTTTCATTTTTGAGAGTAGAACATTATTTTGATTGGGGAATTTGATCTCTTTTAAGTTGGATTTGTTGGGGTTTGGGAAAATGTTTAGCGTCAAATATCAGAGAGACAAACCAATGATTAACTATGGCAATTACTAGCATCAATCCCATGAAATTGGGAAGTCAAACAACATAGATGGTAGATCACAGAGCCGATCCCTGTATGGTCATTGTCTGCTCTCTGGTGGGGAAAACAGAGGTGGATTAATAATGGGATTTTACTTGTCACCTACCTCCTTTTGAGCAATATTTTTAAGAGAGTGATCTGGAGAGTGCCTTGGGTCACTGTGACTACTACCAGCAAATTCATAAATGGATAGATTATAATAATTAATGATTTGTAAACTACTTGTGCAAACCTCCCAAACCACAATGAGAATATTAATGACTGATAAACGTAATGATTTGTAAACCGCTTGTGCAAACCTCCCAAACCACCATGAGAATTTGAATGACTGATAAACATGGAGTTACATTTAACCCTGAACTTCACTTCTCAAATCATAAAAATTACTGAACAAATTGTTAAAAGCACACCCTAACAGGTCATGTAGAGGACTCTAGAGTGACTGGACGGATTGTGGAATAAAAATATTGATGTGATTTTCATTAGGCACTAGTCAAAACTTTGGGAAGTTTCCATTAGTATTCTAAATATCATGTTTTCTTATGATTCTGTATTTGTTTTTATGATTAGGTATCACTGACTTTTAGCAATGTTAAGGGTAAGATATTCATCTTTACTTTATGGATATTACCTTTCCATTTTGATACATTTCATTAATTAATTAAATTAATTAGTATAAATTCATTTTAATCTTAAAATTATTAAATGTTTAAATAAATAAAATAATTTGATTTGCAAACCTCAATGTGATTACATAGTTTTTGAAAATACAAAAACATTAAGATTACAAAAACATTAAGATTTACACGACTTTTTTATTCCCAATGCTAAATAGATGGGGTCAATCCTTTCGTCTCTTCACTCACATCATATGACTATATAACCACAAGAACCAATCTCCAAAGGATATTAAGAAAAAAATGATCCACATCTATTTCCAGTCATTTTGTTGGGTTTACCTTGTTCATTGTAAATGACACTAATTGATCTCTTTTGTTAATATTATCAAAAGCACAGTCAAGGCAGAGGGATCTAAAGGTGGGACAGTGTAGTACTAAATGAAACCTAGTCTCAGTTCCAATTCACCTTGTTGTCTGTGTAGGTAGCAAACAATCTACTTGACGATAGAACCATATTAAAATAAAATTAAAATCTAGATCATAGGTCCAATAAACCCTTTTGATCTAACTGGATGCTAAAAATGAATTAAAACTTTTGCAATTTTGAAGCCTTAGATATTTGTTTTGAACTATGCAATGCAGTTCTCTAGAAGCGAGGTCTTAGACATTATTGAATATTCCAGGGAGGCAAGCATTTTTCCTCGTTCCAAGTGCCATGTAGAGTCTATGTTTCGGAGACTAGATACCAAAATACTCATCGTCTCGCTGCATTGTTTTTATTTTGCAGTGTCTGATTATTTTCGGTTAGATGCTTTTCTAACCCCTGAAGAGCGGGATATTCGTAAGAAAGTCAGGGAAGTTGCAGAAACAGAAATTGCCCCGATAATTGTAAAGGTATTTTCTTTTCCCTTTCACTTCAATTTCTTCTAGTCTGCACATCCTCTGGTTTTACTGCAAAGAATCAGATTTCACATGAAAAATTCAAAAACATAATTCTTGCACATGGTCTCGATTTTAGCATGTTTAGAAAATTATTCAGCATTGCTTCCCTTTGCAAGAGCATCTTGTTGGATCTGTTATGTTCATCTGTTAAACATTTTACCCACAAAAAATAGAAAAATAGATGAATAGAAAAAATAGTATCTGGCTTTACATCAGCATAGGCATTGCCACTTATTAATGTACACTCTACATAGTTCTGTCAATGTGTCAAGAGGTGTTCTGTTTGCACGCGATACATCACAATAGGAGTTAGAATAATCTCTATTTTTAACATTAAACTCTAGACTAGCTTTGGCATTCGACTTCTTTATCAAAGTGCATTGTATCATAGATGATGCATATATGAACTTTAAAAATGTGACTCGTTGGGTGGAATTTAACATATATCAATTGTGTCTTTCCTATAAACTAACTGCTTGAGATTAGGGTCTTGTATGGGCAACATATGGACTTTCAAGATGTTTTCCCAAAATAGAGTAACTTGTTGAGCAGGATCTCCAAATCCAAAACGCTCCATCCATCAAGTTGGTTTGTACATTGACTCTTGAAATACAGATAACTTGGAAGCCGATGATATAAGCTTTCCAGCCTAAGAAATGGCAGATAACTTGAAAGCCGATGGCATAAGCTTTCCAGCCCAAGAAATGCCAATTGGTTTAATTGTCATTTCTGAGCATATGTAACAATCGTAAAATCTCCATACGCAGACAGGACATATATGCTATTACCTAAAATTATTCATCTAAAGTGTCATAGATGATTGGGCAGTGCCAAATGCAATTTTTTCTAGTCATCTCAACAGGATAGCAGTGAGACTGAAATGGAATAGATTGGCCCCAAGCCTAATTGGCTGGTGTTAACCCCTGCAGCTTATTTCTATTATTCTATCATCGATATTAATTGAGCATAGATTTCCAGGCATATTCTAACACTATACAGTCCAAAGATGAAATCTTCCATAAATTTCCCATCGTTTACTCTTTTTTTGCATTGTTTTAATTAGGGAGAGGAAGGTTATGATTTATCAGTCTTCTACTATAAAAGTTTCTAGTACAGTGATGAGTTACAGTTCGACACCATAAATTTGCATCTGCCGGGTCTTTGTCTTGAGCTTCAATGTGAGCTTGGTTGTTTTAACCATTCTGTTGTTTTGCCAGTACTGGGAACGAGCGGAATTTCCATTTGAGATTGTGCCAAAGCTTGCGACTCTTAAAGTGTCTGGTGGCACCATTAAGGTCTGTGGCAAGATATAAATGTCTTTACCTCTTATTTAAATACTTCTTACGGTTTTTAATATAATCTAGAGAGTGATTGGTTTGTAGGGATATGGTTGCCCTGGTCTATCTACTCTTGGGAGTGCTCTTGCATTGTCTGAGGTTGCAAGGGTAGATGCCAGCTGTTCTACATTTTTGATGGTTCATACTTGCCTGGCGATGCTTACAATTTGTAAGCCCAAAATTTCAGCCTACATGTTCTCTCTTTTGTTTGTCACAGTGCATCTACCGTAGGCATTTTTTCATGACATATAGCTATGCTTTTCATATGATATGTTTCATTGTAATTATACGAGTACATCTTACTCTAGTTTGTGAAAATACTTGAACAGCAATGTGTGGAAGCGAGGATCAAAAGACAAAATACCTACCTTCTTTAGCTCAACTTCATACTATATCATGTTGGGTATGTATATCCTTTTTTGTAGTATAGATTATTCCTTGTTCATCTCATTGTTTTTTCCACTTGAGATGTACTAATAAATGTGCCATGTAATGTTTTTTCATTTTCACAGGCTTTGACTGAACCCAACTATGGCAGCGATGCAAGCTCTTTGAACACAATAGCAACCAAGGTCTGCTGTCATTGCACGATCATTCAATTTTCCTGTCATAAGGATTTTTTCCCCCTCGGAATGCTGTATTGATTCTTCATTAATTGTTGTTTGGAAGAACAAAATTAGTGTCATAACTCTTGTATTGTCATGCCATCTATTTTAGAAAATAACGAAAATAAATTCTAATCAATATCTCATCCATTGGTGATGCCATTTGCTGAATAATAATCATAACAGGTGGAAGGTGGTTGGAAGTTGGATGGTCAAAAACGTTGGATAGGAAACAGTACCTTTGCAGACATACTAGTTGTTTTTGCCAGGAATATAACCACAAATCAAATCAATGGGTAAGAGAAACAGTAGCGAAAATAAGTTGATTTAGTTATAATATATCTTATTTGTTCTGTACCTTATGTATCACTTTCCATGAACACCATTGTTTGATGAACCATCTTGACTACAGTTTCTGCCTATGAAAACAAATGACAAAATGAAAGCATGCAAGATGAACTGCATGAAGAAGTACCAAGATTTCTATTAAAGAAGGGGCTTCATATACAAAAGTCATTTTTTATCATATGTACTGAATTGTTTCCTGTATATCTAATTTCCATGGTTTTTTCACAGGTTTATTGTGAGAAAAGGTACTCCTGGACTGAGGGTAACCAAAATAGAAAATAAAATTGGGCTGAGGTGTGTTCAGAATGGGGACATTCTTTTAAAAGGAGTTTTTGTTGCTGACGAGGATAGATTGCCAGGCATCGATTCCTTTCAAGACACAAGCAAGGTATGTTTCTCACAGTTGCTTGTTAATGTTTGGATCTCTGAAAATCACTAGGAAATCTGCATAAAGGAAGATGATCTATACCAATGAATTTCTTTTGGTGGGTCCATTCGATATAATCACCCTGTTGCACCTTTATAGATTTTATCTGCTCTTAGGTTAAACATCTGTAATGTATGCCAATTTTGTAATTAGAAATACTGTTATATAATTGTCTGCAATTAACAATAGTTTCATTTGTGTGCCTGGTTTGAGAACCACATTGAGTTTATGCCTTGATTGTATTTCAGGTGCTTGCTGTATCACGTATTATGGTTTCTTGGCAGCCCATTGGTATTGCAATGGGTGTCTATGATATGTGTCACAGGTGCAATATTGGTTTTTCTTGGACATTGACCTTGATTACATTTGAATCTTGAGCATTCAATTAGTTCATTTTTGTACAGATTAGTTAGGAATAGAGCTCTATTTCTGTTTCACTGTACAGGTATTTACAGGAAAGAAAGCAGTTTGGAGTGTCGTTAAATTCTTTCCAAATCAGCCAAGAAAAACTTATTCGTATGTTGGGTAACATTCAAGCAATGAACTTAATGGGATGGCGACTGTGCAAGTTGTATGATGACGGGAAGATGACTCCAGGACATGCCAGTTTAACCAAGGTATGTGACTTAACTGCAGCAATCATTCTATCCCGGATTTGGCTAGAATCAGTTCTGTAAGGAGAGCACTTTTTGAGAGTCTGACAGATATGTGCTATGTACTGGGGTTTGTGTAGGCCTGGAATACCTTGAAAGCAAGGGAGGTGGTGTCTTTGGGACGAGAATTGCTTGGTGGCAATGGAATCTTGACGGACTTTCTAGTGGCTAAGGTATGTACTGGCCCCCAGGATATGTATTGATGCCCGAAAACTTTAGCACTGAAGTGAAAGATATATTAACTAGTTCACAAGTATAGTTTTCACTTTTCTCAGAAAGTGTATATAGAGAAAGAATATCAGAGGTTGGTATAATGTAGCATCTCCCTACTTTTGGTGAAAAGGCATGTTATCTTTAGTAGGACTAAATGGTGGGAAGTGTTTCTAATTGCTTTTTCCCCTGTGGCATAAGACCTTAAAATACTGGATTAGCATTTGAAATTTCTATTGAAAGAAAACCCCCTTTATTATTTTTTATTTTTTTCTGGTCCTGTACCTGGAGATTCTTTTCCTCTAGAGTGTGCATTTAATTAAATAGATTGGAAATCAAGCTGAAATGTGAAAAATTTGCGTTAACATTGCTCCCATGTAGTTAAATGCATGTTTGATATTTTTGCAGGCATTTTGTGATTTAGAACCTATATATTCATATGAAGGAACATATGAAGTCAATTCACTGGTCACTGGGCGAGAAGTTACTGGAACTGCAAGTTTTAAGGCACCGCCTGCTCGTAAACTATTAACTGCAAAGTTATAGGTACAATTCATCTACCATGGACAATGTCCTTAACAGTATTGCTGATTATCTAGAAGTCGTTACTGACAATGCATAAATTTAGGGCTATGTCAGAGTTGAAAAGGGCAATGCAGCAGACCTAGAAACCCTACCTGCAAACAACTATGGACCAGTCATTGTACTATGTTTACGATAGAACGATGCCTAAATGAGAGATATCCAAAATGGATTATGTACTAATAATGTTTGGGATACAACGCTTGCAAGGGGATCGACTTTTTATCCCTAATTTGATATTTGTTATTCACCTAGGGCTGTATACTGGCTATGAACATGATCCAGGAAATTAGATTCTAATGGAAGCCATTGCATGGGATCAAATAGACCTACAGATGCGCAATAGAAATTGACATCTTTTACATTTTGCCTACATGCATGTAATTTAATATTTTCTCATGATTATGTAGAATATTGAAAATATCTCAGCAGAATAGCTGTGTAAGCTATTTTTCATGTTTTCCCTGTATCCATTTTACGGTAGATTGTGTTCCCATCTTGTCCTTTGGTCGAGATTAAAGAAACGTTCTTCATTTGTTTGCCATTTTCTAAAAAGAAATACTGATACATATATTACTAAAAGTGATGCAATTGTCATCCCTTAAAAAGTGACGTGCTAAGCTATCTTTACGTCAAAATAACTTTACCCCCACCTACCTACGTAATTAAGGAAAGTTCTAATTACCTGCCAGTTACTCCAGACATTTGTGATAGCACCAAGGATCTCCGAGAAGGGCAACCTGCCAATACAGTTGTGACATAACATACCTGTAGAAGGGCCTTTGTATCCCAGTTGAGGCCTATTTAACAAACAGGCACCTTCAAAAAAACATGTCCAACATCTTCTGTATTTTTGCAACAGCTGCAATTTGCATATGTTAATCGTATTTATGAAGCCTTCCTTTAGTTTGGAGTGCCATGTACAGAACTTGGTTTAATTTTACATCTATTGTGGTTCAAACAAATTCAGCAGCTTATCACACACCACACATTTTGCATCATTCTTTTGCACTGTTTGCAAATTGGTATATGCCTGTATTCGGAGTTTAAATAGTTTTCATCCTTATCTTACCTGTACCTACACCCAGATGTATGTCTACAACATAGTTAAATAGTAACGAAATAGACACTTTACATATCCTTTTTGCGATGGCAATGATGCTAGAGTTTGGGAAAGGAAAGCCACTACATGCAAATATAGTCATAACCTCAATGAGAAATTGCAGGTTGTAGCTACGGAGTTGAGATGCATGACTTTATTGTCTTTGAGATATACAAAACAAGAGTCCAAATGCAGGTCCATCTACATTGGCTCAATGTTTTATGTATCCAAAAGTGTATCATCTGTCTTTTACTTTTTAAATTTCAAGTTTGTGTTTTCGTCTTAATCCTTTTCATCTCATCTTCTACATAGTCATTGTACAAGTAATTTTTCTTGCATGGCTTGAAACAATATCATTCTTTATGCAGTATAGCAATTTTTGAATATGTTATTTTAACTTGATCAGATTTTCATTAATGGCAACAATGATCTTCCATGTAATTTCAAGTTGTCCCCTCCAATCACATCTACAATTAATATGGGAGTCTTTTCGTGAACCAATTCACTTCCTCTTCTAGTTTTGCCATCAGTAACTCTTTCCTGGAATCTTTGAAGGTGGTTCTCTATGCTTTGTGGTATGTATACTCATTGTTGAAATATATGAAGAGTGGTTTCAGACATGTATACAATGTCGAGGAATTCTGTACTTAGATATGACTTTGTTGAACCAAAAGGGTAGCAATGAATTGTTTCATCTTATACGTATCATTAGTATTGTAGTGTGTATTCTAAATGGATTCACATGGTTGAAACATAGTAAACTTCCTGTTATTGTCATTTTTATGCAATTCTGTCTATACTAAAGGACTCAAGGTACGAGTTTAATTGGTAATTTTAGGTTTGTGGCAATTTTATAGTTCCAATATCACTTTTCAAGGTACTGCAAGTTGCCTTCTTTTGACTCAGGTTAGTGGATCATTTTTCTCTACATAGCATATACATCACAAACCATCCCTGATGATCCAGATTGGATCATCATATAATTTGTCATCTATCTTGGTACTCTTTGGGTGGAAAGAATTGGAGGAATTGGCTTCTAGGGCCATTTTAGCAGCAGGTCTCAGTTTGGAAAACTGGGTCCAAAACCTTCCAGAACCATTTTGAAGCATTAAACAACATTTTTCGGTCAAAAAACCCTTTGGAGCTCCTTGACAATATTCTACACTAATACCTTTCCAACGATGTAAGAATCACCTCAATCAGAGCTCATATGTGAAAATTATGCCTCTCCCAAGTTGACCTACCTTGTTGACCACCATGGTACAAGTGTATGCTACGTCAACTCCCATTACTCAAATGTGTGGCGCTAGCCACGTGTGGATTTTCAAGAAGATTCTAGAAGGTCCAAACCTAATTATTAATTGAGGGTTGAGGAAGTCAAAACCCTAACCCTAGACGACTATCAGGCTATGTTAAGTATTGGGCCACCAAGAGAAGGGGTTCCATTCTTTAGCATTGTATTTGTTCCACAACAGAGCAAAACATCTAGGAGTGGTATTTTGAGAGCATAACAAAGGAGGAAGATTCGGTAGTATCTTTTTAGGCCATAGTGTCATAAGCAACTCCATAGTGAGTGCATATTCCTTTGTATTCACATTTTGATAACTGAAGCAAAGAGAGCATATCATATGCCTCACCTTCGAGCTAGGTTTTCTCTCGTATTGGATTTTCCAGGGTAAATCTTGTTTTTATTCGCATGGATGGTGTTTTTTGTCATTTGTCTATTCTTTTATTTTTCGTATTTAAGTTATTTTTCTATAAAAATAGAGCAATAAGCTAGAGCTAACAAATATGAAATCTAAGGAAAAAAACCCTGCATAATAAATATTTTGGCATATTATAAGATTTGTAGTGACGAATTGTTCCAGTGGAATATCCATGGTGGTTTACACATCATATTGGTATCAAAGCCAGGTTTCTTTGGAGTATTTGTGGGAAGTTGCAGGATCTAGGAAGTGGTTTAAGAAGAAAGTTGCAGAACCCTAGCCATGGCGGATGAGTTTGTTCATAACAACCCTTGAGATCCAACAAGAGAGATTTACGAGGTTGGAAGAGCAAGTCACTGACATCTCTTGCAATATGTCTCTCCTTATGGAGCCTCTAGCAAACAAGATTGGATTGTTAAGGGAGATTGGAGGCTCTAACTTAGGGATTGGATCAGAGGAGAAGTTGAGAGATAATGAAGACCCAGAAAAGGAGTCGAGGAAAGAGCCCGAGAAAGAGCAACCAAGTTTCAGTGCCATTACCCCTACACAATCTTTATTTAAAATGGAAGCAAAAGTGGATATCAAGCCATACCAAGGTGAACTCGATGTAGTAAAGTTGAATCATTGGTTGCAACAATTAGAGGTCTATTTCAGTGTTCACACTATGGATGAGGAGTAGAAGATTTCGTTTGTCCGATTGAAATTAGAGGGCCATGCATTAACCTGGTGGGAAAGCCACATAGAGACACTTAGGTTGGAGGGTCATCTGCTGGTAACTAAGTGGGAGGATTTCAAAACCCTCATTAAATCCCAATTCTACCATATCGGGCATGTAGAGGACCAATGGATCCGTTGGCATTACTTTAGGCAAAGGAAAGGGTAGAGTGTGCAGGCACACCACTGAATTTAGAAAGATGGTTATCATGCTAGGTATCTCACCCAAGAACCCAAATGTATTAGAAAGATGGTTATCATGCAGGTATCTCACCCAAGAACTCAAATGTATTCCTCAAGTGTTTGGGAGGTCTACACGGTCATTTGTGAAAGCAAGTGATGCTCTTCAAGCCTAGGACAATTGATGAGGCCTGTGTGCAAATACAATGTCTAGAAAATATAGGTGACAAGAAAGGACAACCTAGTGGTTCCAAACAGAAAGAGCACCAAGACACTTCCAAGGAGGGGAAGAAGAAGTGGAAAGGGAAAGACAAGAAGATGACAACCACTACACATTAGTGCAAGGATCCAAACAATCACTGTAACCATTGCAATATCGATGGTCACACTGAAGAAAAGTGTTGGAAACTACATCTAGAGCTAAACCTTAAGAATCATAAGAAGGATGCCAAGAAGAACCTTCTAGCCACGAATTCAAGCAATCATGTAAAGAGCAACTCAAATGTGGATGAGAAGATTGTTTGCACTTCAATGCAGAAGGAGGTGAATCTGAGTATCCTTCATCACAAGGAAGAGAAGGAAATGACAAAACTCTTCCATATCAAGATCTAGGTCAAGAAGACCAAGGTAGACGCTCTATTCAATTCCGGTTCACAAGCTAATCTCATAGAAGACAATTTGGTTAGCAAGCTTGGGTTGCAGGTTCATGATCATCCTAGCCCATATCCGTTTGGGTGGGTAAACAAGGATGTAGAGAGCAAGGTCACAAAATAGTGTAAAATCAAATTTGTTGTAAGTGCATATTTTATTGATGAAGTGGATTTGGATGTAGTACCCCTTAACGTGTGTGGAGTGGTGTTTGGAATTCCCTACATGTATATGAGAGATGTAATCTTCATGAGGAGAGCAAACCAATACCACTTGATCGAGGATGAGAAGTCTCAATGCACATAATGGTAAATCAAAGATCTCATTGGTAAGTGCCAACCAAGCCAAAAAGTTGATTAGTTCAAGTAAGAAGTATGTTTTTCTTTTCTTACGAGAGAATTGGCTGAGTGATGGATTATTAAGAGAAAAGACATCCCTGGAGGGATGTACTAAAGACATCCCTGGAGGGATGTACTAAAGAGAAAAAACATGAGTTGGAGGAGTTTCTACATGCATACACAGGAGTGTTCTAGGAGCCTAAAGGGATACCATCTAAGAGGAAAGTGGAGCACGAAATACAATTGTTACT
The DNA here is from genome assembly GCA_900067695.1 of Picea abies. NCBI lineage: Eukaryota > Viridiplantae > Streptophyta > Pinopsida > Pinales > Pinaceae > Picea > Picea abies. The sequence continues at coordinate 11,571 of CBVK0100265179.1, forward strand.
TGAGTCACCATTACTCAATATTGGGTTGTATAAACAATTTTTTTTGGAAGTAGATGAAGTGAAGAACAATTGCAATAGTTGCTGGAGTAGGGAGTAATTCAACCAAACACCTCATCTTCCGGGTCACCTATTATCATAGTACCCAAGAAGGATGGGACTTGGTGGATGTGTATTGACTACAGATCTTTGAAAAATATTACACTCAAGAATAGATACCCTCTACCTAGGATCAATGATTTATTAGATAAATTGCAACATGCTAAGTACTTCATGAAGTTGGATCTCAAATTGGGATACCACCAGGTATGTGTCAAACAAGAAGACACCTGGAAGATCATCTTCAAGACAAGGCAAGGTTTGTATGAATGGTTGGTCATGCCATTTGGTTTATGTAATGCATCAACTACAATTATGACACTGATGAAGGATGTATTGCACCCATATTTGGATTCATTTGTTATAGTGTATTTGGATGATATATTGGTTCATAGTTTTACCTGGGAGGAGCACATCTCACATCTCATGCAGGTGTTAGAAACTCTAAAAAAACACTAGTTGTTGGCTAACCTCAAGAAATGTGAGTTTGCTCAGAAGTCATTGGTGTATTTGAGATATGTGATCGTTGGAGGGGAGCTCAAGATAGATCTCACAAAGATGGAGGCCATCATAAAATGGCCAGTTTCTTCTAATGTCACCGAAGTTAGGAGCTTTGTTGGGGAACCATAGTACCTATGGAAGTTCATAGCATCTTTTTCAATGGTCGTTGCACCACTCCACGCCATAACAAGCGTTAAGAGTTTCCACTGGGGAAAGAATCAATAGAAAGCTTTCGATGAGCTAAAACGAAAGATTAGTCAAGCACCAGTTCTTGCATTGCCTAACTTGCAGGAGCCTTTTGAAGTGGAGACAAATGCAAGTGGGTATACTACGAGAGTAGTTTCAATGCAAGGAGGTAAGCCGATATGCTACTATTTTGAAATGTTTCATGGGGGAGTCTTAAACTACTCTACCTATGATAAGAAACTCTATGCCTTGGTTCAAGCTGTTAATAAGTGGAAGCACCATCTTATGGGCAAGGAAACCATTATTTACAGGCCTAGAGTAAGCTTTAACAAACCAAACATTACAAGTGGATGGGGTTTTTGTAGCAATTTCATCTAGTCATCAAGTATAGGAAGGGAAACACTAATAAGTTGGTAGACATGCTTTCTAGGCCACCCACATCCAAGATTATAGCTTTGGGAACTCTTATGCACATGGATCCTTTTATCCATGACACATACAAAGAGGCATACACAAAAGATGAGGACTTCAAGGGGGTGTTTCAACAGTTACAGGGCCAAATACATGTAGAAGAAGGTGATAATAAGGTTGGCTATTATCTCTAGAATGGGTTGCTCTACATGCTAGACAAACTCTGTGTTCCTAAAGGTGAAATATTGTAGCTTATTAGAGAGGCTCACACCTCCAAAGTTGTAGGACATTTTGGTGTTGGGAAGAAAATTGCTAACTTACAAAAGTATGTGTATTGGCCCAAATTGCAAGAAGATGTTGCACAATATATTAGAGGATGCATACTTTGTTGTACCAACATGCCCAATAATAGAAAGCAAGGTCTATACCATTCCCTACTTGTACCCACTCGACCTTTGGAAAGCATTTCCATGGATTTTGTGGGAGGTTTACCAACAACTAGGAAGGGACATGGCTATTTATTTGTGGTAGTTGACAGGTTCAACAAGATGTGCATTTTTATGCCTTGTAAAAAGACCATCAAAGGACAAGAAGCAACAAATATGTTCTTTGAACAAGTCTGGGTGCACTTTGGGATACCAAGGAGCATCATCTCATACAAGTATATCAGATTTTTCAGTGCCTTTTGGACTACACTTAGGGAGAAGATGGACATTAAGTTGAAGAGATCTACAACATTTCATCCACAGAAATATATGCTGGTTTTCCCGGTTTGGGTTTCCAGGTGAAAAATCTCTGTTTAATGTTTGTATTTGCCATTTCATCTTTTCTGTTCTTCTCTGAATATCAGTTTGCAGTAGATATTGTACAAGGTTAGAATTTACAGATTTCCCTCTTGTGTTGGATTTTTCCTTCACTAAAGTGAGGGGAGGGTTTATCTGAGGTGAAAGTGGGTAAAATATCCCACCGTTATGTCCATATTGTGGATTGGGTCATTCTTTTCCCAACCTATAGTTTACGCGATATCATGCCTGAAGTAAGATTCAACAAACAAGACATTACAAGTGGATGGGGCTTTTGTATAAATTTCATCTATTCATCAAGTATAAGAAGGAAAGCAAAAATAAGTTGGCATACCTGATTTCATGTCCACCCACATCCAAGATTATAGTTTTGGGAATTCTTATGCACATGGAGCCTTTTACCCATGATGCATACAAAGAGGCATACACAGAAGATGAGTACTTTAAAAAGGTGGTTCAACATCTACATGGCCAAATTCATGTAGAAGAAGGTGATTGTAAGGCTCACTATCATCTCTAGAAGGGGTTGCTCTACAATATAGATAAGCTCTACATTCCTAAAGGTGAAATATTACAACTTATCAGAGAGTCTCGCACCTCCAAGGTTGTAGGACATTTTGGTGTTTGGAAGACAGTTGCTAACTTACAAAGGTATGTGTACTAACCCAAAATGCAAGATGATGTGGCATGATATATTAGAGGATGTATACTTTGTTGTACCAGTAAGACTAGTAATAGAAAGCAAGGTCTATACCATCACTTACATGTACCGACTCGATCTTGGGAAATAGTATCCATGTATTTTGTGGGAGAAGTACCATCAACTAGGAAGGGACATGACTATCTTTTGTGGTAATTGGTAGGTTGAACAAGATGTGCATTATTATTCCTTGTAAAAAAACCATCAGAGGACAAGAAGCAACAAACATGTTGTTTGAACAGATCTAGGTTCACTTTGGGATACTAAGAAGCATTATATCATACAGGGATACCACATTGCTCAGTGATTTTTGGACTACACTTTGGGAGAATATGAACATTAAGTTGAAAAGATCTACAAAGACAAATGGTTAGACAAAAGTATTCAATGGGACTTTGGTGCATCTTTTGAGGGGTTACAATCAGAAGCATTTGAAGAACTAGGATGAAAAAATGATCTATATTCAACACTCATATAATATAGCAATCCATACTTCTACTAGTAAGTCCTCTTTTGAAACTTTCTTTGAGTATTTTTCTCCTTTTCCCTTGGATGTTTTTTATGGAAAACAAGGATGTGTTAGGGAACACATCATAAGAGAAGCACTGAGAGTAGAGAAATTCATTGAAAATATTAGTCAGACCCATTTGCAAGTACATGATATGTTGAAAAGGTCACAGGAAAAGTATAAGTCCATGCATGATCAACACAGAATTGAGAAATCAATTAAAGTGGGAGATAGGGTTTGATTACAAAAAAACAAGAAAGACTACAGAGCCCTGGTAAGAATATCAAGGATCTACAGTATGTCCCTTTTCGAGTATTGGAGAAGATCAGAGATAATGCCTACAAACTCAATCTACCCCCATACATGCACATTTACTCAGTAGTGAATGTGGAGAACTTGGAACTCTACGAGCCTTCCATGTTGGATCAGGAGGAGGAGGAGGTCCCACCTACCATAGCGGACTTAGTACCAGATGCTCAGGGAAAGTTTGTAGAAGACAAAGCTTTGCAGAGGAAGTCCATAACTACAAGACAGGGGCAACATGACCTATGGAAGATTGGGTTGAAAGGACAACTTGTAGGCAAAGAAAAATGGTTCTTTAGGGAGAAGGTAGAGGAAAACTTTCCTCACCTCATTTAGTAAATCTTTTTGGGACCAAAAGCCTCCCTAAATGGAGAGGTATGATCCAGATTGAATCATCATATAATTTTTCATCTATCTTGGTGCTTTTTGGGTGCAAAAAATTGGAGGAATTGGTTTGAAGGGCCATTTTAGCAATAGTTCCAAGTTTGGAAAATTGGGTTCGAAACCTTACAGACCCATTTTGAGGCATTAAACATTTTTTGGTCAAAAAACTCCTTGTAGCTCCTTAAACATGTTCTACACCCGATACCTTTCCAATGGTGCAAGAATCACCTCAATTAGAGCTCGTATGCAAAAGTTAGACCTATTGCAAGTTGACCTACCTTATTGACCACCATGGTACAAGTGGATGCCATGCTAGCATCCATTACTCAAACATGTGGGGCTAGCCACATGTGGGGTTTCAAGAAGATTCTAGAAGGTCCAAACCTTATCACTAATTGAGGGTTGAGGAAGTCAAAACCCTAACCTTAGACGACTTTCGGGCAATGTTAAGTACCGAGCTGCCAAGAGAAGAACATGTTCCATTCTTTAGCACTGTACTTGTTCCATAGCCAAGCAAAACATCTAGGAGTAGAATACCAGAGGAGGAAGATTCTATAGCAGCCTTTCAAGCCACAATGTCATAGGCAACTCCATAGTGAGTGCCCATTCCTTTGTATTTGCATTTTGATAACTGAAGCAAAGAGAGCAGAGCATATGCCTCACCTTCGAGCTGGGTTTTCTAAGGTAAATCTTGTGTTTATTCGTGTGGATGGTGTTTTTTTTTCATTTGCATGTTCTTTTATTTTTCATATTTCAATTAATTTTCTGTAAAAATACAACAATAAGCTAGAGATAACAAATTTGAGATCTAAGGAAAAAAAGCCTGCATAATAAAGATTTCAACATATTATAAGATTTGTTTCCACGATAATTTACAGATCACTTGACAATGTTAAAATTTATTAAATAGATAAAATAATTACAAAATGATCGTTATAAATTGCCAACAATTGAACTTAGGGTTTACATAGTATAACTATAAATAAAAATATGAAACCTACTATTTACATAAACCTTAAAAGTGCGTAGAGATGGAAGTTTAAATTATGGAGGTCATGTTGGCCTCTCTATCTTGGGGCATAACAATGCTTTAGAGTTCAAGCCAAAAGGTTTGAACTCTTTTTTCATGTTATTGTAGCCCACTCACATATTGGGGCAAAACTCATCCTGCAGTTTGGACGTAGGTGGTTTGCATGACAATGCTCTGTCTTAGCCACTCGATCACAATCCAATATATATTTTATAGATTTAAGACTTGTTCATATAAATATTCATATAAGAGTCATATATTATCAACTTAACAAAATAAATAATAATTGGATCAAAATTGAAGTGTTAAAATTGTTGATTTTCCTGTAGCAACATAAGGTGTTCCCACATGCCTAGTGCCCAAAGGCATGCATGGGACCTTAATTTGACCCATATCAGCCTTAAAAATCAACATAAGTTTTACTTAGGAAATTTCAACCTAAATTTCGTTGTTAGTGGATTGTGGGTCCCTGTCAAGGGGGGGCGCTCAGCCTTAGCACTGAGTGGGGCATTACGTTGAACAATGAACCCCTAAGTGCTGTGTGGTGTCTAGAGAGAGGATGCACCTCAATCTGGGCCCTTGGAGATTTTGCTGGGCGTTGGTCTCAAGGAAGCAAGGAGGGGGCTATGGTATAGGGTGGCTGAGGGTGCTGGGCATGCTCATTCAGTGTTTTGGTGAGCAAGAGAGGACAAGGCGCTGGGCAGAGAGAAGAGGAGTTGCTGAAGAAAGTGTATTCTGAGTAGAGCTAGGGAAGATAGTGGAGGCCACTCAGAGGCCGTGCTGAGCATCAAAGGTAGCTCATTCTCAAGACCATACACAACAACATCATAAGAACTGATTTCTGGGCGCATTGGCTGAGTAAAGAAGGCCATAATAGTGCAGTTTTGCAACAACTTAGGGATGCACACAACAGTTTGATTCAACCATCAAGAAAGGCCATTCCAGGCCGTACAAGACAACAGAAGGAGGCCATACTGGCTGCAAGAAATTGGGCTGAACAACACTTAGTTTGCTGGTCCAAATTTGAGGAAATTATTCTATGTACTGCAAGGAATTTCTGTTACAAAATTATACTGTCGTAACTTCTCTCTGATAGCCCAATAAAGCTCCCCTCTTAGCTGGTTTTCCCCACATTGGGGTTTCCAGGGTACCTACCGTGTCATTGTGTGTGTTTGTCTTAATATTTCCGCTGTGCATGTATGTATACTCAACTAGTATAATCTTAGCATAGATCTAATTTAAATTTTCGAGTTGAATTTAATTTTTGGGTTATTATCTATTGGTTGGGTTATCATAGTTTGGCTGGGTATTAAAAGTTTTACATGGTATCAGAGCTGTGCCTCTGATTAGCACGCAGGTCACAGGTTCAAGTCTCATAAATATTTCTGCAAATGTTCTGAAGGTTCCAACAACACAAAATCAGAGTTTTCATGGCTACCAACATGAGGTACGAGGATAGGCTTGAGGGATACATTACATGCCACAGAACCGTAAAGTAACAATCAAAACCGTAAGATGGCTCTCATGGATAAATTACATGCCACCAAGATGGCAAGGGGTGAAGGTGTGAATTCCTACCTCACTAGGCTCACACAAGTAAGAGATGAGCTAACAGTAGTAGGGGATATCATTCCTGAAAAGGAGTTGGTACGCATTGCCTTGAATGGCTTTGGAAAACAATGGAATGTATTTGTCAAATGTGTGGTGGGCACAGAGAAGATGACTACTTGGGAGAGGCTGTGGGATGATTTCACACATGAAGAGATCCAGGAGGGGTCTCAACTATTGATGATTGCAACTATGTGAGACATTCTCCAGCTTACAAACCTATGAGA
>CBVK0100265223.1:0-18119 GCA_900067695.1 Picea abies
AAAATCATTTGTGTTGGAATATGAGAAAAATAGAGATTTTTCAATTGTTCAAATTGGAATCAATCGTGCATGCTTAAGGCCTATTTGTGGCCTAAGGGTGTATAGCTTGGCCAAGTAATTATTTTTTCTATTACAGATTAATGGTACAACCATTAGGGTTGCATAATACTCTCTTTTTTATTCATTTCTCACTTATCTACTGCCAAAATTTACTTGTGAACCCAAATTACGATTCTACTACTCATTAGCTATTATTTGCACGGTTTACTTGTCAAATTTTGTGGTTATATTTTTCTATTGTATCAATTTTTTTATACAACCACTTCGATGTTATAATACATTGCTGATAACACCTAAAAAATATCCCTAAATACCATCTAAAGTATTTCTCTTTTCAGTTGAATTTTGACTAGTTATTGCTAGCTTAGTTTCCATTATCTTATACTTGATTTTAGTGGTTTAATTTGCAACTATTAGCAATTGTTTCTTGTTGTTTATAGACTTATACACTGATGTAGTTTGGGATAACAAGGTTTCTTTCTGAATTCCTATTGTTTAAAGGCTTGTGTCATCATCATTTGTCTTGTTCCAGGCAAGGCTAACAATATTTTGTAGGTACACAACTATTGGAAATCATTTACCCTTGAAAAATACTTGTTCTCAAGCCATCATTCATATCCAATATTTATCTTTAGGGGATCCATCCTTCATCATCTCACTTTTCATCTCAATCCCCCAAGGGTCGTCGGGATTCCCCCCTTTAGGGGATCCATCCTTCATCATCTCACTTTTCATCTCAATCCCCCAAGGGTCGTCGGGATTCCCCCCTTGTGGTGACTTATCATGACTAAAGTGAGGGGGGTGTCTATCTGAGGTGACAGTGGGTAGGTACTCCCATAGTTTTCACACTCTTGTGGTTTGGGTCAGTCTTTTACCAACCTACAATTTGTGCGATAACATGAGGTATTCATTAATATATAGTTAAGTTAGTGGTACTCTTTAATATCCCATGAATACATGTGCTATGTCATATCTTCACTGAGTGAACCCCATAAGGTCACAATCCTTTTACAAGGAATCAATTGCACCATATTACTAATTATATCAATCACTACCAATAGACAACTATCCACTAGTCTAGTCTTCAACAACCTGGTTGACATGGTACAATAAAAACAGTATACCATCCTAAATTTCTATTAGAAAGTTTTGATGTACAATAGAAGACACACGCCTAAATGAATTTTCTAACATCCACCAACATATTTAGTCAATACACATACTTCTACAAGTTCAACAATGTTTTCCTAGCTCCAAAAAGTCTAGAAACTCCCTAGAGTGATTACCTTCTTGTCCATTCTATTTTATATTGTAAATTTTGTTAATTGTTGTACCAACTAGTGTTATTGCAGATGGATGTCATAACTCATATTGTTTGAGCATAAATAAGAAGACTTGTCACCTTATTTCCCACTTTGACTAGACATTGCATGATATGAGCTAACTACTCTCCATGCATGCATGATATGTTAGGTGGCACAAAAGGTACAATTGATAGTGCCTGTTAAATATGAGTAGTAAGAGGCACAAGTATGGACCATGTGGGGCATGAATCACAAGTATGGATTATATGGTGTATGAGTGCAAGTATAGTCTCATGGCACATGTAGGGAAATTGTGTTATGTGGCAGTGTGTCACAACTAATTATTATATCATATAAGTGGCACAAAGTGTGTCCATCTAGTGCTAATTGTATAAGTACGGTCTTGTCACTATTGTTCAGTATGAGGATCATAGTGGGTTTATATTTAATTGACAAATACTAGAACGTGTGGAGTAAGTACATGTTACTAACTACCATTAGTTCCCTCACTAGCATGGTGAGAGATAGGAGCTAAATTCATTGTTGTAGGGTATAATAGATAATAAATGAGAGGAAGAGGAAATACTTCATTTTTGTAACCCAATACCAAAATATGACTTATTCTTCATCAAACCCTAACATAGAAAAAATTAGTTTACTAGTTGGATTAAACTAAACAATATTCCACAACCTCCATGTGCTTCCATCTTAGCATATAGTTCAAGGTGTCAAATAAGGTCTTGAGAACTACCCATCTAGTGAGAAAAGTCCTTGGTTACAATTTCCTAGTGGGCCTATAAGTGTTATCACATTCTCTATTATAATTAAAATTCTATTATTTAACCTTAGAATGGATTTGATCATGATAATCTATCCAAGCTCTTAATCAGACATTGAATTTCTTTGATCACAAATCTACTTCATTGTTTGACAAGGGACTAATACTAGTTGCACTAAGAGAAATGATATTATATTGATCTATTGAGGAAGGAATTGAATTCTTAATGGGGTTAGTAAAGAAACACCTTATTCATATGATTGCTAATTGTATAATCAGTGGATGATTAAACTCAAATTTTGATAATAATTAGTTATTAGGTGGTACTATCACTACTACATTTGGGGTAAAAAAATGATGTTTATTACAATTTTTATTTCAACATAAACCCTTAGTGTCATTTTTGGCCTCAAAATTGGTTGTAACTCAAAAAAAACTCACAAACATCGCTTTATTAATGCTTCTAAACATCATATAATCATGAAGATTTTAGAGACTTGACTTTGTGCTTTGATATTTGACTAGGTTTGGCTTTGGAATAATGCTTGATGAAGGGTTATTTTATCGATGTCAAATCAATGTTAGAGATGTCACTTTATCCATGTTCAGATGTTGAAAATGATTAAACATAATTTTGAGGACATCATTTTGAGGTAGGGCCTAAGTCTAATGTGCATCACATATATACTCTTTCTCAACCAAGTGGACTCCTATCACATGCTCAACTAAATAGAACATAAGTAAACATCATGTATCACTAAAGGGGACACACATGCCACGCCATTAACACGTGTACTATTATAGGGATCATTTAATCTCATCTCCAATAACTCATTTTTTTTACTTGGAATAGAGCCTCGGGAAACCCACCAGGTACTTCCCCTCATTTTGAGGATGGTACCTAGGGTAAACTAGATTTTGTAGAAAGTTGAGGATTTTTCGATAGCTTACTCATTTAAGAGCTCAACATGTCACTTGCGGTAATTGAACCTGGGTGTGGGGGAAAACACCCCTTAGCACAAACCATTCGTGCTAAACCCAATTGACATCTCCACTAACTCAGGTGCACATAACCTTTGAAATACGAATTTAGTGTAAGACATCAATTCATACACACTAATTCATGAACCCCAAATACAATACATAATATAAACACACCTAAGAACCTATGCACTATGAAAAATGCACTAAATCCAATGTAAAACTCATGAGTTAATAGGCTTCCCCTAATTGTTGACTCTACTTTGATTCAATCCGAAGGGGGACACCCAAAATATAATCGTTGTTTCCATTGTCTAAATGTTGATTTGATATAGGGCACATATGATTGATATGAGGAGATTACTCATCTCTCAAGGCACACAATAGGGATATACAATTGATTAGGAGTATGTGGGTTTATAGCAGTTACAATTCATTAGGGGTATATGGGTTTAAAATATATTGGGGTTAAGGTTAATTGGGGGCCATTGGGGATATAATGGTTACCATTTAATAGGATTATAGTGGTTTTGGATTGTTATTTAAAGGATTTGTGGGTTTATAGGGGTTTAGTGTCAAGGTCTATTACGGGTAAGGGGGGTAATATGGATTAGAGATTAAGAAGGACATGTAGGTTAGGGGGTTGTGGGGTTATATGGTTTAAGGGTTAGGGGTGATATGGGTTAGGGGGTAGTGGTGTAGTGGTTAGGGATCAATGGATTATGATTTAAGGTAATTTAGGGGCTAATGTGTTATGATGGTTTGGGTTAATTTCAGTTTGGGGTTCCAGGGATTATGGGGTTATGGGTTAATAACAATGTAATATATGACCAAATTTATGCCACAAAGTCATACGGTCCTTGGGAATCCTATAGTCACTCATGTCAAGGAATAATGACAATGTGTATAGATAATTGAACTAATATGTTTCTATCTCCTACATGCATGTTCTCAAACCACACCTGTTGCTAAAATAAAATTTCCTATAACTAGGGATAACTATAACAAAGAAAAATCAAAGAATAATGCTAATATTTCCCATAAATAGTCTAATGTATTATTTTGATAACTATCGAGTAGTTACAAAATATCTTACTCTATTCCGCAATTGATTAGAGACAATCTTTGTTGATTGTCCTTTCTCCAATTGTCCTAGCTCCTGATTTACATTGCAAACCTGCACATGCAAAAATAAGAAAACTTCCTGAAAATTATTGGCAGAAATGAAAACAAATACAAATTAACTACTTTAACTAACTTAATCAGGAAATTTAGTTCATCAGCTAAATGTTGAAAGGATATTGAATTCAACATGAAAAACACAAAAATTAGGGGAGGAAAAGAAGAGAGATCTATATTTTATTATTTATAACAACAATAGAAACAATTGTACTTGATTCAGCTACCAACACCATCCGTAACCACCTTATAGATTCTTCAATCCTATGCCACTCATAACTACAACACCTCCATCATTCTTCTCCTTGCGAATGGGAGGAATATCAAGGGATCTTAGGCCTCACTGATGCGAATGCGAAATGAACTTCGGGAAACAGGGGTTTCTCAGGAAATGCAAGTCATGAAAACCTCAAGAATAATGTCTTGGATGATTGAGACTACATGATTACTCTAGAATAATAATAGTTCTTGTACCTTCCTTCCTCCTTTGAGTCTCTTTTTATACCATTTCAATATGGTTGAGACCACTTTTCTATGAGTTTTATGGATTTATAGATTTAGTTTTCCCATAAACCCCACTCATGAGAACATAATTTTCACAGTTTTTATATTTATTTGGCACATTAGAATACACTCGTACCTTTCCTGGAGGAAAGGGGAGAGCACTCACACCTTTACTAAGAAAAATAGTGAGTGGATTGCCAAGAAGGTATTTTTGCATATTTTTGAGAGAGGCCATTGAACAAAAGGGGGGATATGAAGGGATATTGGAAAATTGCATGCATATAAACTATCGAGGTGGAAACATATGCTATAATATATGCCCCATAATGTATGAGGTCAAAAATGCAGATAATGGTTGAAATCAATTATCATACTGTAGAGGGAGTAGTTGAGTAGGACTAGGCGGAGTTCACCAAACTGTAAATTAGGAAAGCACCTGTAATAGAAACCAAGATAAAAAAATAACTCTCTTCCCAAGGTGGTCATACCCATGCTTGGATTTGGATAATAATGGCCACCAAATCAAGTACATTTCTGATCCATGAAGTATATAAAAGGTAGTGATTATGGCCATGAAAAATATACACAGTGGATCCATGTCAAAATAAATCATAGCCACAAACAATACACAATGGATCTATGTATCAAAGTATATTAGGAGGATAATTGGAGCAATGAGATGAAAAAAATGATCTTCCAAAAGTACCAATGGCATATGGGTGAGTGGTACTATCTTGCAAAACTCAAGCAACAACATAAAGTGGAGATTCTACTATGACCCAAGGTCTTCAATCCTAACTCGTCAAAGGTATGAATATACACCATGTGAATAAATATGTAGGTGGTAGAACACAGGAGAAACCATTTGATTACTGGTCATTGATGTATATCATTAACAAACTCAAGATAACCCACCGATAATGATAATGGGCATCAAGGTACCTAGTACATTCTAGCAAGTGTGAATAAATGTTTCATCATTGAACACTTGTAGAATCTATTTATTAGGGGACATTGATGTGTTCTAAATGTCAATAGTGATGGATCCTACCATTGATGATTGTAATCCCCAAGGTACTATAAGGTATCTAGATCTTGTTCTTAGAGAAAATGAGCTAGAGTTGATGGGAAGAGATATGATGGAAGGAGGACATTAGGGAATCCCTCATCATCCAACACGAGCAAACATGAAGAGAAATATTTTGAAGGACTCAAATGAAAAAGTTAGAAGAAAAAACCACCAAGTACTTCTCCTGCATGCACTATATGGAATAACACACGGAACAAACCCTATTAGCAACAACCAATAATGAAATTTACTGATAAAGGCAAGGATTTAGACCAACGAAGAAAAATGGAAACCAAGGTACACCATGAATCCCAATATGTGAATAAGGTATTGCCATAGAATACTTGGGAAATCACTCTTTCAATGACTAATGGTGATTTTTCATTTGATGAGCACAATGTAACCTGCCAATGATGAAAATAGGTCAAGAGTGCTACGACTCTAGGTCAAACTCTCAAAGCAATGTGTCGTAGTCGATAAGAGATGACCCTCTAATGAGAATTCAATGAGGACCCTCCACACTGGCACAAGAAATGGAAAAATATACTAATAGAACCTAAGAACTACTTGAAAATCAAGAAGGATGACATGAAAAGTCAAGGAATATGAGGAATGGCCAACATAGGATAAAACATCTATTTGAATGTAAGCATGACACGATAGTAACTTGGGAAACATTTGACACAAAGTGGAACACTAATCTAAGTTCGCGATGAAGGAGGAACCAATGAACTCTACATGATGATTGGAAGAGTAACCAATTGAAGGAGTAATAAAACTAAAAAAATCAAGGTTCATATATCTAAGTTCATACTAAAACCCAACTTACTGAGAAAATGACTCAAGACTTGTTGTTTTTTTCAAGGACAATAAGATTTAGGATGGATTCCAAAAAAACAAAGATATGTACTCTCCCCCTCCATTTTTTTATCATATTTGATTTTTTGTGTCTTTTTCATATTAATAAAGCTTGAAAAGGAATAAAAGAATGATAAAATATGGTGGAGGAAATGAGTGTCAAGGGGAATTATCAACCAAGTTCCAAGCACATGGAACATATCTATGCAAAATGTAGGGAGGATGTGTAGGATATGGACACTCTTCATGGTGTTTCCTTCAAGGATAGGGTTCTGAGGTGCAGAGGAAACAAATGAAAATGAAAGTAACTGAAGAGAATGTGTATGTAGTAAGAAACAAAGGGAAAATTGAGGTGGGAATTAGGCTCAAAAGCACAAGAAGTGGTATGCCATGCAATAGTACAACTCGAACTTTAAAAAATGGGAGTATCATGGGTAATGGCTAGAAATAGGTTGAGAAGTACTCATGAGGCTTAAATGCAAAGTCATGGTAGGACTAAAAGGGACTCCTAAGCCTATGAAAAACTTCAGCATGGGCACCAAAATGTCAAACAAGGTTTTAACTAGGGAACCCATGATCTGTAGGCTCTACCATGTAAATTATGACACTTTTAAAACAATGAAGAAGGATTCATGTCGCAACACAATGGGGTCGATCCAAAGAAAAAATGAAACAATAAACTAATAATGCACATTGCAAGGTGGGAATAAGCTAGTTTCGAGATCATTACCTGTCAGAATGGATTGATGTAGACCAAAATGATGGAAAACTCTATTTAAATGACCTTGGAATTTTTTTGCAATTTAAAAAATTGAAACACAATCTAAAAAAACCACATTAGGCATTAAAACTAACAAAATAGATTATAAAAATGGTCAATAAATCTTTTGAACTCGATAAAAGTGAGTAAAAACTAAATAAATAGGTGAAAGAACGTGTTTTTACCAATGATTTTTACATTTATAACCAAAACTTTGTTTGTAGTGCACAAATACCTCAAAATTCAAATGAAGATTGCAGAATATTCCACCTTTGTACTTTTATTTCGCTAGGTCCAGGTAACTCACCATCCCATTATCTTTCATTTCATTCTTTTAGTTTTTGAAATTTGTGGAAATTTGGTTGATGGGAACCCCTATTTGTGAAGGGAAGGTGCACTCACACCTTTCCTTCAATTAGGGAATAAGTATATAGCCCCACTCATGCCCTCCTTGAGGGAAAATCATGAGTAATCACTCGTTCCCTCAAGGAGAGGCACAAGTGCCCTCTAGAAAGGATAAACAAATGCTCAAAAATTGGTAGGGAAAAGTACTAATAAACAAAATTTCACTTGATAAATGTAGATGTATATCATGTGGCAAGGATGGGAACATGAGTATGTGTACAACCATGTCATGGATGATTCGAAGGCCATGAATTCCATTTGTAACTACAATTTTCTCAAGTTCTTTACCACCTCCAACATGCGTGCACATAATCAATTGTTGCAAATGCTAATAGGGTATTGTGTTCCAAAGCGAGATGCTTTCACCATAGACTACGAACTGCTAAAGATAGAAGTGGATGATATATGCTTCATCACAAGTTTTTCCCGACGTGGGGTATTGGTAAAATTGAAAAGTGGGGGTTACATAGCAGGAACATTGATAATCCAAGAATACATCGACATTTATTGCTCTATGGGGACTCAAAAGGTGAGCTCCCGAGTTCCCATAAACAGTATAGAGGACCTGAGTATGAAAACCATACTTTTGATGATAGCTAGAGAAAATTTCTCCATAGCACCACACTTAGCCTCACACCCATAGATGTACTATGGGGTAGAGTTCTTGTGACTGACAATATTCAACTGGTGCATATGACTTTTGGAAAACATGAAGGCCCATTTGATAGAGTGAAAAATGGGGTGATAGACGAACATTAGATATGGACAAATATTGTGTACCTTCTTTCTAAAGAGATTTCCATTTATGCATTCGTGCATCTCACTAACCCAACCTAGGATACAAAGCCTAGGATGGTCCGATGGGCGGATCTGATGCACATATTTCGGGGTAGGCGCATGACCAATGGATTTGACGAGGACTTCTTCGATTGGTGGTATCACCAAATCATTTCCATAGATGACTACATATATGTCATATTGAAATTCCAACGAGATTTGTAGCTAGTGCTACCCCCATATGTCGTCTCGGGCAACATTGGTAAGTCAAAAAAAATGAAAATTTTAAAATGATTAAATTTTGATCAATTTTTTAGATTATAAAATAAAGAAAGAGGTAAAAAAATATTTTAGATGTGGAATATGACTAATAAAACTCTCTAATGACACATATATTAGACTATTATGACCACAAGGCTATCTGAGGTATCATTGCTAAGGTAGAGATGAGAGCTAACCCAAGGGAGAGGCTGAAAGATTTTTACAAATAGTTTTAAGGAGCCTGAAGGGGTTGGCCTATTGGATTTCACTAGAACATACATAGGACCTTCTAGAGCGCATCCAGAGACATGTGGTTGGAATACCACGGGCATGGGTACGACTCTTCTGACGAGTGGTGATTGTCATCATGTGTTATCACAATACCCATGTTGATCTAAGGCCTGAGGAATAGATGTACCTATTTTATTGTATTTATTGTACATGTATTATCAAGGGATATGAAGCCCAATTTTGTATACCATATTCCACATTTTTTACTTGATCACTTATGATTATATTCAGACTCTTTGACTTTACTTATATTCACAATGATGGCATGATTGCTTGCCATGATATGTACATGCATGCTTTGATTTTTGCTTAATGTGATAGATTCCAATCCAATACAAAGTTAGCCAATGCATCAAATAAATAATTATAACTTCTTAGAATATGAACATACATAATCGACTCAAAATATCATTCGAGAAGTTGCACCCATAAAACATTCATGAGAAATGTAAAATCATGGATCTTGTACTCATAATTTAATTGTGACACTTCCAGTTGTAGATATAGGTGAACTACTAGATGTCGAATTCCATAATAAATGGATTCTAAGATAAATTTGATTATGACACTATACTCAACAACGTTTTTGGTTGTTGGTCTGAGGTAAACACCTCCTGAGGTCACAACATGGCATTGGGTGAATAGATTTCCCTTGGAGCATAAGAAATGTTTCAGGTGTGTCAAATAGAACCATCCACAAATCCCATAAACAAAAGTGTATTTTATGTCATCTACCAACCCAACACAAAGCATGATAAGAAAAGCACAAACAAAAAAAAAAAAACCAATAAAATTTCAAGCATAGATACATGTAGATATTCAACTGGTGCATAGGACTTTTGGAAAACATGAAGGCCCATTTGATAGAATGAAAAATGGGGTGATAGAAGAACATTAGATATGGACAAATATTGTGTACCTTCTTTCTAAAGCAATTTCCATTTATGCATCCGTGCATCTCACTAACCCAACCTGGGATACGAAACCTAGAATGGTTCGATGGGCAGATCTAATGCACAGATTCAGGGGCAGACGCATGACCAATGGATTTGACGAGGACTTCTTCGATTGGTGGTATCACCAAATCATTTCCATAGATGACTACATATATGTCATATTGAACTTCCAACAAGATTTGGAGCTAGTGCTACCCCCATATGTCGTCTCGAGCAACATTGGTAAGTCAAAAAAAATTAAAATTTTAAAATGATTAAATTTTGATCAATTTTTTAGATTATAAAATAAAGAAAGAGGTAAAAAAATATTTTTGATCTGGAATATGACTAATAAAACTCTCTAATGACACATATATTAGATTGTTATGACCACAAGGCTATCTGAGGTATCATTGCTAAGGTAGAGATGAGAGCTAACCCAAGGGAGAGGATGAAAGATTTTTACAAATAGTTTCAAGGAACCTGAAGGGTTTGGCCTATTGGATTCCAATGGAACATACATAGGACCTTCTAGAGCGCATCCAGAGACATGTGGTTGGAATACCATGGGCATGGGTACGACTCTTCCGACGAGTGGTGAGTGTCATCATGTGTTATCACGATACCCATGTTGATCTAAGGCCTGAGGCATAGATGTACCTATTTTATTGTATTTATTGTATATGTATTATCAAGGGATATGAAGCCCAATTTTGTATACCATATTCCACATTTTGTACTTGATCACTTATGATTATATTCAAACTCTTCGACTTTACTTATATTCACAATGATGGCATGATTGCTTGCCATGATATGTACATGCATGCTTTGATTTTTGCTTAATGTGATAGATTCCAATCCAATACAAAGTTATCCAATGCATCAAATAAATAATTATAACTTCTTAGAATATGAACGTACATAATCAACTCAAAATATCATTCGAGAAGTTGCACCCATAAAAAATTCATGAGAAGTGTAAAACCATGGATCTTGTACTTGTAATCTAATTGTGACACTTCCAGTTGTAGATATAGGTGAACTACTAGATGTCAAATTCCATAATAAATGGATTCTAAGATAAATTTGATTATGACACTATACTCAACAACGATTTTGGTTGTTGGTCTGAGGTAAACGCCTCCTGAGGTCACAACATGGCATTGGGTGAATAGATTTCCCTGGGAGCATAAGAAAGGTTTCAGGTGTGTCAGACAGAACCATCCACAAATCCCATAAACAAAAGTGTATTTTATGCCATCTACCAACCCAACACAAAGCATGATAAGAAAAGCACAAACAAAAATAAAAACCAATAAAATTTCAAGCATAGATACATGTAGCATTTGCAAATAAGAAATTACCTATAAAAACACATGCATTCTTATATCTAATTTCATCAATTGAAAATTTTTCATTTCATTAAAAAAGGAATTTTAGATGAAAGAAATAAAATGCTACAAGTGCAGAAATCACAAAAAAATGTTGCAATTAAATTAAAGCATTCAATTGAACAATTTTCTCCAAATGGTTAGGCCTTCAATTTTTATTAAAACTAATAGTAGTATGTCAGTCTCAACACTAACTCTTTCATCCCTTCAACCTCATTTGTTCAAGAGTTTGAGTCAATCTTATTCCTCTACTCAATCCCTTCACAGAAGGAAATTATTTACATTTTGTTACAAAAACTTCTATTTTATGATCTATCTCTCTTATTGATTTGATTTCATTCATATCAACATCAAAATAGAAATTTATTTCATATCCTAGATATTTAAACTTCATCTACTGTTAGAAAAATAGGATCGCAAAGCAATAAAAAAAAAATTTGTGGAAATAAAACACAAAAGATACAAACGTGGTTTACCTAGTGTGGGCTACCTCCACTAGAGAAATTGCCAGGTCCTTCCTTTATTATTATCCAACAAATGAAGGGATACAACCTGCAACACACCCATTGTAACTTCCTCTTATTTCTCTCACAGTATCCTCTCTCATAATACAATATTCACAATAATACACAACCACAATACAATTCCCTCGTAAAAGAGGGTTTCCTTCTAGGGAAAAAAAAACCAACATAACTTCTACCATAAGATCTACGACCTTATAATGAATGGTCCATAATGACTACAAAATTACAATATTTGACCTGCATATGAATTAGGAAGATAATCAGGCTCCACAACCAACATATACATCCATGATTCATGTTCCTCTTCAGACATCTGATGTTTCTACTTCTTTGTTTTCTTGCAAAAGCATAAATAAAATTAAATGACGATGATGAATAATACATAAATTTAGCAAACAATAGAAAAATTTGACATTTGTCATGATTTAAGCAATTTAAAGATCAATTTGGACCAAAAACTCCTCATCAATTTATTCCTTGTCTAGTCTCATGATCTTTCCATCGAGCCCTCATTTTCTTGATTTGGCCAACATATGCCCAACTTATAAATTATAGAAAAATGTGACTCAACAATCGTTGATTATCTTTCCACACAAATCTCGACCGTTGATTTGTAAGTTTAGGGAAATATCCCACATGCACTCAAATATTTTATATAAAAGGTTTTATATATTTCATTTCTCACCATGTAGATTTTTGTGTGAAGACATCAACTGTATGAACCTTAGTGCATATAACAACCTTTTAGAACCTGCAATTTCTTTGACATGCATATGAATTAAGAAGATAATCAGGCTCCACAACCAACAATCTCCAACTTGGAGACTGATCACAAAAATTCCACAGTTGTTGTACATGTTGGACTATGATCCACCTTGGATCTGAAAAATTTCTCATCTTCACCTTCATGCTTGAAGACCAATTGAAACTAAGCAGGAACTCAGTTTATCCCTGGTTACTCCCTTTGTTAACATGTCTGCAGGATTCTAGCTAGTATGTATATTTTCCAACTTCAAATGTCCATCTTCCAAGAAGGATCGTATGAAATGGTACCTGAGCTATATACGCTTAGTTTTCAAATGGAAGGTTGAGTTCTTTGCAAGATGAATGACACTCTCATTTTCATAGTACAACCTGATATTCTCTTGCTTCTTTCCCAATTCTCCCATAAACCTCTGTAACCAAATCATCTCTTTACTAGCCTCTGTAGCAACAAGATACTATGCTTCCATTGTTGAAAGTGAAACAACCTTTTGCAGTTTCTAAATCCAACTTATTGTTGTTCCACCTACAGTAAAAACATACCCCGTGGTGCTCCTCCTACTATATTTATCACCTACCATATCTGAATCAACATGTCCCCGTAGAAAAGTGTCTGAACCTTCAAAACATAATGCAAGAGTAGTAGTACCTCTCAAATACCCGATGATCTGAACCCGGGGTTCATTAGTTTCCAATAATTGTTTGATCCTATCACTCCTCCAAAGGGTCAGTTATAGATTGTTTTACTTGAGTGGATTGCAATTAAAGGTATAGTCGAAGACTTTATAGACATGAATCTAAATTGAATTAAAGCCTCTTTTATCTTCCTTATGTGTTATATTTCATACTTGCATTTAATATTCTATGTGTGGGTATTTATGAAAACCAACATAAGAACATAATACACATAATAAATATGACACTTCCCTTGATAACGGAGTTCACCCAATGTGGGCTACGTCTCTGGGACTTACTCCAAAGCTTGACCGCTTTATTCTCCTCGTTGTAATGATGTCTCTCCTTTACAGGTTGTAAGGCCAAAGTCCCTTTTCGGTGACAGCAACAAGATATTGTAATGTGATCAGGAATGTTTACAAGATTTACAAGTTCCCTTGCTCATGAGGAATCCATGATGTTGACATAGACATAATTCCCACATACTCAATATAGAAAAAGAGGAAGAATAATAAATGACCCCCATCATCGTGGAGCCATAAAATTCCTTAGATTTGTTGCTCAGATCCAGGTATATATGTAGACCATACACAGATCCCGAAACTACAAGATTCTTGACTGCTCTGTTGGCCACTTATCATCCAAGTGCCACAAATTCTCTTTCACATGTATATGATTTGTTTTATGTGTAAGAAGAGAATAAATGAAGAAATATAAGGAATAAGTTGGTCTTGATGCCTTGCTATAGCCTCTCCATGCTCCTTCAAACCTATATCAAGCATACTATGCTGCAACATTTAATGAGAAAACAACATAATAAAAAGCATGCTTACATTGGCTCTTCCATAATTTATCCTACTGGTCAGAGTCTCTGCTGAAAAAATAGACATCATCATTGGATTTGCGTTGTTGAATTACCCAAAATCGACTGTCAAATCGTCTCTATCTGACACTATCACCTTCAGGCCTCCTCTGGGCCTCTGCCTCGATCCACATGCAACTCTACAATTAATGCACTAAAATGCATAGAAATACATGCCCAGTATGGTCCCGTACGGACTGGGTGCGCTTCTCCTCCATCCCGTGCATTGGAAAAAATGTGTTTTTAAATAAAAACTCGAGCAGATTAACCAACAAAGGTCGTTGGCAGATGGATAAAATAAGGAATTGGTTGGGGAGGTCCTGGGGTCTAACCTGTGGGCCTCCCCCTTTTTCCTAACAATTACAACACAATGCCATAATGGCACTAATCCCCACGGTCGCTGCCAAATTTGGATATCCTCCATACTTGTCATCGTTTAAGCTTAGTTGAAGCCGTATATAATGGGGTCAGATATGGTGGATACTTGCCACCAGATTTGGTGGTCCCAATTTTAACCTTGGCAGATTGTTTGCTAATTTTGGCGGACTAGTGAACCACTACAATGTTTGATGGAGAGGGCGTTGGCTACTTTCCAACCCTTATTTAAATTTAAACATTCGGTTATTGGCCCTCATTGGGTATTTTCCTACTGCCACGTGGCAGCCCATAGGCCACATGGTGACCATCCATTGGCCCACTTGTCTCCCAAGTCATATGTTGACTATACCTATTGACTGGAATCCACTTGTTATGCTTTCAGTAGGCCACGTG
The DNA here is from genome assembly GCA_900067695.1 of Picea abies. Classification (NCBI taxonomy): domain Eukaryota; kingdom Viridiplantae; phylum Streptophyta; class Pinopsida; order Pinales; family Pinaceae; genus Picea; species Picea abies. The sequence goes on from CBVK0100265223.1 coordinate 15,151, forward strand.
GTGTATCCGAGGTGGTGCTATGTGGCATCACCTAAGGCTGCCACATGTCACATTTTTATTGGCCCATTTGGCGACCCAAAGTGTCAAATCAACATGCCACATGGTATGATATCATTGGGCCACATCAGCATGTTGACGTCATTGCCACTATGCCTGCCACGTCTATATGGATTCCACATCTATACGGATTTCACATGGTTGTACGGACTGCCACACTACACTTTCCCATTGGTCCACATGTCAACCTGGAAACGCCAAAAATGAGTGACACGTGGAAGCCTCTGGTGTTGCCACGTCGGCATGTTGATGTCATTAGGACACATGTCATTCTATGACTATGCCATGCACTATGTATAGACACTGACGTCATCCATACTGATGCTGACGTTAGTAATACGGATGTTGACTCATCCCTGCTGACTGGGCTAGGTTGACCAAAACTTTGACTACGAATATCTTTCAATCTGTAACTCCATTCGACGAACCATTTACATCTTTGGAAATCTTATGACTCGCTCTTCGCGATGATGTCAATTTTTATGAGCTTTGAGGACTTTGAATTTTATCCCTTTCTCATTTGTCGAGGCCATTCTGAGCCTCCTGGGACACTTCTGAAACTTTTGTGATGTTCCCTATATCATTATGGATCAGTCCTCCCAACTGAAAGCACTTTTGGTCCCCAAAAGTCTTTACATTATAAATTTCATGTCCATTGGCCTTACAAAAGAAAACCCATACCCAAACTACCTCACAAGGCTTAAAAACATCAACATGTGCAAGAAAAAAGTGATATCAAACAATTATCACCTTTACACAATGCCCTTCTATGGGGTCTGAATCACAACATGTGATTTACAAAGATGGCCACTCTCGACTAACTTAAGTATTTTCCCCATTTGTTCAGTCATTATGCCGAACGAGTCCTCTTTACCGAGTTGTCCTTTCTCTGGTAGTTGGTTTCCTCCTGGTGGTGGATTTCCCTACAACACTACCTGATTGGTTGTCTCCCTCGAAGGTGTCTGCTTGGTCTTCTTGTTCCTCTTTGGGTGTAGATATGGATGTAATGCTCAAGAAGTGGCCTCATGATGTCCATCTCTGCTAAAATGGCTATAGTAGCCTTTCTCCTTCAGAGGTGTATTTCCCCTACTCCTTTCTGTGTGTGGAGAGTGATCTTCTATCCTCGTCTTTTTCCTAGCTACCATAACCTTCCTATACAAGGATTTTATCTTCCAACACTGGGACACTGTGCGGTTATTCAATCCACAAAAAGTGCATGGTCTTTGATGCCACAAACTCTGTTGTATATTATTAACATGCTTATAATCAAATGGAATTTTAGAGTTTCGATATTTCTTATACCTCGGTGAGATGTCTCTGGAGTCAGAATGGAAAGAAGAAATAGCCTCATGTCCTTCATTTTGATGCTCATCTCTCCCTGGAGATGTCTCGAACCCTCGATCATGAGAATTTGTGATCTCAGCTTGCACTGAATCAATTTTATCTCCTGATGAATTGTTGACTTCTAGAGCCTCAATGATTGTCCTGGGGTCTTCTTCCCGAACAGTTTTGGAGCTTTCTCCAACATCCTTTGGGACATAACCTATCCCAGTATATCGAGGCCAAACCACTTCCTCTGTGGGATCCATAATACCTTGGCCATTAGATCCAAGGCCTCCTCCTTTGTATCCCATTTTTTCCATCAACTTTAAAAGAGTCATCAACATTAATCAAGAAAGGAACTAAACATGGTTTATTTACCTTCATCCCAAGCTGGGACTCATGTTCTTCTTCTGGAGATGTGTCCATTTCTTCCTGGTGAGAAGGATCAGGGGATGATGCTTCTAGGAATCCTCCTTGGTTTATGGATGCCTGGATGTCATCTTCACTTGCTTGACAAAGTGTGTATGCATTTTCACTTTCATTCTCGAACCCATAACTGGTGAAATTTCCATGGTCACAAAATGGTCTTGTCACCGTCTCATTCATAGAGCCTTCCCCTGTCTGCACCTTCATGGCTTGCAGTTGCCCTTGCAACCTTTCATTCTCCTCCTCTGCAACATGCAACAATGTCTTCAATCCAACATTCTCTGCTTGAAGGATTTGGTTGAGCTCTTGAAGCTCATTGAACCACAACTATTTTGGCGATCTCATCATTCTCAACTTCCACACCTGCAATGAGTATCAAGCCTGCTCTGATACCACTTGATCTGAACCCGGGGGTGATTAGTTTCCAATAATTGTTTGATCCTTTCACTCCTCCAAATTTTCAGTTATAGATCATTTTACTTGAGCGGATTGCAATTAAAGGTATAGTCAAAGTCTTTATAGACTTGAATCCAAATTAAGTTAAAGCCTCTTTTAGCTTCCTTATGTGTTATATGTCATACTTGCATTTAATATTCTATGTGCATAAATTCATGAAAAGAAACATAAGAAAATAATGCACATAAGAGATATGACACTTCCCTTGATAACGAAGTTCACTCGATGTGGGATACGTCTCCGGGTCTTTCTCCAAAGCTTGACTGCTTTATTCTCCTCGTTGTAATGATGTCTCTCCTTTACAAGTTGTAAGGCCAAAGTTCCTTTTCGGTGATGGAAACAAGAGATCGTAATGTGATCAGGAATGTTTACAATCCTCACAAGTTCTCATGCTCATGAGGCATCCATGATGCTGACATGGACATCATTCCCACATACTCAATACAGAAAAAGAGGAAGAATAATAAATGATCCCCATCATCATGGAGCCATAAAATTCCTTATATCTACTGCTCATATCCAAGCATATATGCAGCCCATACACAGATCTCGAAACTACGATATTATTGACTTCTTTGTTGGCCACTTATCATCCAAGTGCCATGAATTCTCTTTCACATGTAGCTGATTTGTTTTATGTGTAAGAAGCACTACTACATATTGAAAAATTTGCGACGACCACTTGCGACGAAAGAGTACTTTCGTCG
>CBVK0100265246.1:0-30000 GCA_900067695.1 Picea abies
GATAGATAGATAGATAGATATCCATTTTAAATTTATATAATCCTCCAGTTGTTTAGTGGTCTTAATGATTAAGAATATGTGTTTCCTTTTATGAGATGTTCAAATCTAGAGGAGTAGGATCCCTTGTCCCACAAACTAGGGAATCTCATACACCAATATAATTATGGAAGAAAACTATTAATCTTTACATTAAGAAATTTTTAACATGGTTACACATGAAGAACACATACATATTAAAATTTAAGATCTAATAAAATATTATTAAATATAATAAACGATTTTTTAAATTTGAAAAAATCAATAATTTATAAATAATATAATTTTTTTTTATAATATTAATAATGTTGATGGTAATTATTAACATTTATTAAAATTAATTTTAGTTTATTGAAATTGAGCCAATTTTTTTTTTTTTTTAAACAAAGTAAGGAGGTGAAAAAATTGTTCAAGCATATCCAAGTAACATGTTTTCCATGCAAGCACGGGTGTGGCGACATTCGCAACTTCACTTGCATTTTACAACATCCATGCATTTTACCGCATTTAGTATTGCATTGAAGTTATTTTCATCCTTAATGATGTCGTTTTGTTTGTCAATATGTAATCTAAACAATGGATTATCCTGAAGCAGCATGAAATCACACTGTTGGTGTTGAAAGAGACTTAATTCATCATATAATAGTTTGTTTTGAAGTTTGAACATATCAATGTTCATTTGCATTACTTTTAAGAAAGTAATCAATGTGGTGAGAGTGCACTTATTTATTGCAATTGTAGATTCTAAATTTGAGTTAATTAATGTGTGTAGTATTGTAAACATTTCTTCAAACCTCCCCATTATGAAGAGTGTGTAATATGCAAGAGTTGCAAGACTTAAAAAATGTGAAGACCTCTCTTTTTAGAAGACCTTAAAAACTATGAAAGAGACCTCTTTGAGAACCCCCTTATTCCATTTTAGGCGGGTTGTACAAAAACATGCTTACTTACAATGTCAAAAAGTTATTTCAATAAGGAAGTCAATATACTTATTACAAATGCAAGAGAGCTATTGTATGTTGATGTCACAAAAGTTTGTATCCTATTGTGCATGTCAAAGTTGTAACCAATTTTAATTGTCTATCAATTACTAGATCGCTTGTGTATTTTGTAGTTGTGGTATTCTTCGTATGAGTGGATCCATTATATTGTCATCCTTGCATGAATGCAAAAAAATGTAAGAATCTAATAGTGACTAAAGCACACACAAAGATCCTAAAACCCCCTTATTCAATTTTGGATGGATCTAAGACTCAAAACCAAACATGAAATTTTATTATGTAAGATGATCCCTTATAACTCCATTTGTATACTTTTAAGAAAAACCCTTATAACACCTTTAAAAATAAAACATCAACACTTATAAATCCATTACAAAATGCATATATCTCCTTATAACAAATGAATTAACAATTTCATAGAGGCATATAGATTTAGACTTCTTCGCTTAGATTTCATGTGCGTTTTCTATTACAATGAAATCATTCAAATATTTTAGTAATTCTTTATTAAAAAACTTGAGTAATTTTTAGGGTTAGGGATTTCTTATCTCCACTAGAGTTGAGGTCAATTCTCTGCACATGTTAATCCACATGTTTTGAAAAATGAAAGAAGATACGCTGAGCCAAGAGCAATATTGACTTATGCAACAAATCAAATCCATTATAAAAATAGGCAATACAAACCCTCGTCTCTTTCTTAAATGAAATTTCTGTTATGTTTTAGGTCACCTTTTTCACGTTGAAAAATCAAATCGCTAGGTCACTTTTATTTCTTTCAAGTAAATATATTGCATATCGCTTTGTCTTCTCTTCATATGAGCGTTAGGGTTTTGAGCTCCCACGATGGAAGACACAATGAGAACGTGTAAATTGTGGTGAAATACAGTTTTTTTAACGCCCCTTCAGGTTGAGTTCTGTAGAAATAGGGTTTGTAAATGGAGGCCGCGGTCTATGATTATTTCATGTTGCAGGTTGATCCTTTCACATTGGGTTGAAAACATTTCAAATCCACAAGCACCACAAGTCGAGGTTATTTAAAATGGACATTCCAAAGAATGACTGCTTCAATGAACTGATTTCATCAAATACCAGAACGCTTCGTAGTAAATACTTTCACCAAAACCGGCATGGACCAAAACAGATTCCCAGACTGCGTGGAAGTGGAAGCCGCATAGTGTCTTTTTTTACAAAAGCATGGAAGCGGAGGCCGTGCAATATCTTTGTTTACCAAAACGGATCAGCAAACCCTCGACTTTTCCATGCCAACTCTTCTGTGCGAACTCCTCGATCTCCTTTTCTTTCTAAAACAAACTTCCATCTCCTTGGGTTTATTAATCATTTTAGATTTCAAATGGGCTGTGAACTCCGCCAAAACTGTGAAATTTGATCGCTTTGATCCGTCTGCAAGCCAAATCCTTCGTTTGTGCATTTGCTAGAGACTAGGTATTGGGGAATCTGTGATTGTTTCCTTAGTATGCACGGCGGTAGAAATAATTATTACACTATCTTTAGTATTGTAGCGAAAGGGAAGTGCCAGTATTTTAATACAAGACTTCAAGCATACATATTCATTTTTTGTATGAATTAAATATAGGAACAACACATAAGAGTGCAATTCTGTCTATTTCGACCAAATGTTCACCAGATCAAGTTTGCTGCGATGTCCGGAGGAATCTTCTTCATTGCCTGTTTATAATGAATCCATTTGGTCTTCGAAAATAGTTTGCACAAAACTCACTGATCTATCTCTCACCCTCTCAGCCGTTTCCATTTTTTTTTCTCTAGACCTTCTCTCGACCTGATTTCACTCCTCTATATAGCCTCCCTCGAACTCCTTCCCAGGCACATACGTATCAAAATTCTCAAGGCCATCAGATCATGAATGTGCTATGCTAAATCACCAGGCCCGTAAAATCATCGGCATGCTCTGAAACCACATGATAGAATGAGGAGCAAGAAAGATAAACTAAGAAAATCAAGTAACCAACAAAATAGCTAACACAAAGAAGACTGGTGGAAAAGGCACCAATCCAAGTCAAATAATATGTACATCAATGGTACATTGATAATACATCTCTTTGTGCGTAGTGTAAATGGAAAGAAATATGTAAAAATGAGGTCTCAAGTTTGATTCTTACCTTGATTTACTGGTGCCCCATGCTTGCGGGCTGTGTGCACGCACCTTGAAGTTATAGAGGTAGCATATGGGAATCGACCTCGTGTCATGCGAGTATGATAACCGCGATTTGTCGATTTCACCAATACAAAAAAAAATATAATACATCTCTTTGTAACGAGTCCATCTTTATATCATAACTAAACAATTGGTAAGGTCTAGTTAGTACTTAGGATTATTTCTAAGAGTAAGTTTGTTGCTTATTATATTTGTTCTTAGAACCACTTCCTAAAAAATTGTCACTTGAAGGACAAGTTGGCCAGGTTGGAAGAAGTCCAAGTGAAGTCAACAGATAAGAAGCTTGCATCATTCGGTGTGGTGACCCAAGTGCAACAATATTCAAGGGAGGTGATGGAAGGGTTGAATTCCTTGATAGCTAGTTTAGGCAAGTCTGTGGCAGCAAGCCTGGGCCACCAAGAAGGGCATCCACCTTCCTTGGCCAACTAGTAGAAGAGGATCAATATTCACTCAGAAACTTCTATTGTAATATTATCTCGCCAATACTGTAAGCAAGGCATTCTAAAAGAATGTTTACTATGTTAATTTCTGATCTGTGTTAGTGTTAGTTAGTTTATATATTTGTTATAAATCCTTCACCACTATAGTGAGCAAGGCTATATCTAAAATAAATTGTTAGTCGGTCTTTGTCAGCTTGTTGCTATGGGAAACAACCCTCGTCAGTCTGATGTGCAAGGCGTTGCACAAATAAAGAAACAACTACCATTGTAAGAAGTCACCCTGCATTATTAAAGGGACATCTTTTTCCCAAGTAAGATTTGATGAAGTTTTTTCAGACCTTTCTTCTCTTCTTTGTTTGTGTGAGTGTTTTGTCGCGTGTGAGTTTTTATTTGTTGCACACCAAGTAGACTGGTGCGCCCTATATTCATTTTTTGGTAAGGGAGTGTTGGCTTGCATTTTTATGAAGTGCGCACTAAGTATGATTAGTGCGCCCATTAACTATGCAGCTCGACACGTGCTTTCAATTTCCAAAGTTCACCGGGAAAATGAATGGAGAGACTGTTGATTATTTGATCCATAGTCTCTCCACCTACTTCAAGACTTCCCTAAAGATGGAAGAATCCACTAAATTACAGATTGCCATCCTGCAACTCGAAGGAATCACTCAAGCTTGGTGGGACACTCAATTGGAACAATATGAATTGGTCATAGAGCTTGATATGCCACAATCTCCGACAACTAATTGTATTACTTCTTGGGACAATTTTTGTCACGCCTTGCGTGAGCACTTCTATCCCCCGAGGTATCTCCAGAATATTATCGCCAAGTGGTTGCAGCTCCAATAGCTTTCAAATCAGTTCATACAAGAACACATTGATGTATTTTGAAAGATGCACATACAAGTCCATAATAGCAATCTCGACGAGGTATTAATCATCAAATACAATTCTACTCTTTTGTTGCCTCTCCATCACAAAGTTGAAGTTTTTAAAACCTCCTCTCTAGACAAGGATTTATTACGGGCCTTGGCCATAGAATGTAAGGTATCCCCTCGAATCCTCTATCCTCCAAATCAAACCCAGTCTGCCAACCCGAATTCTTCTCATCCTCAACCTTATTCTTCTTCTTCATTGACACCCAAAAATTCGGCCTGGTGTACTTTTCACAAGACTAACTACCACAACTCTGTCGACTGTCAAGCCATTAAAAATATCTACCCCAATCAGACCTTGGTTGTAGAGGTCACACCCACTGAGTTTCTCAAACAACTAGAATTCATCTCTCTCATCAACCCCACTTAAGTCGACCCCTCCCTCATTCTCATGGCTATGCCCAAACCAGGTCACACTAACGTTCCCCTCTTTATGCATAACTGCCAAATTAAACTTGAACTCGCCACTCTCATTTTGGACAATGTAAGCCAAAAGAATCTGGTCTCCCAAGACTTAGTCCAACATCTGCAACTTCCCACCAGCCCCCACTTGGATCCCTATCAACTTGGATGGGTACAAAAGGGAGGACCCCACATCACTATTGCTCAGTGTTGAATAGTAAATTTCACCATTGGCTCCTTCCGCGACACTATGGTCTGTGGTGTTTCACCTTTAGACTGTGCTGACCTCCTCCTAGGTCTCCCATACCAAGAAGACCGAAAAGCTGTGTACCATGAAAAATCCCATTAGATCAACCTTAAACATGAAGGAAGCACCTATGTGCTTACTTCAGTGCCTCACACTTTCCCCCCACCGCATCCGGGGAAAGAAGCAACTAACCATGTCATTCACCACAAATAATTGGCAACAACAATGTGCTAGGGTTTGATAGTCGTGGTCATAACAGAGGACAACATGGTTACCAAAGGGGGCGGTAATGGAACCCCCTCATACAAGAAGCTAGTGGTGGACAGGGGGAAAGGCCCACAAGGCATAGGTTTCAAGGAACCTGTGACAAGCACCTTGGGATTAGGACCGAAAAAGAATCAGGAAAGTAACGAGGAAAAAAGGATTTAATGGGGGAGGAAGCCAACGAAACCCATAATGATGTGCAAGAAATAATGAACCCCAATCGGGTAGAAGGGCACAACCCATGTAAACCTAAAACAACATTGATACCCAAGGTGATATAGGAAGATCCACAAACACAACTCTTTAGGGACCAGATGAAGACACATGCACTAATTTGCAAGTTCATGGGTTTGTGGCCCACAAAAAGAACGCTACGCAACTGGATAAAATATCAATGGAAGCCAAGCAGAGAAGTGGAACTCCACCTAGGTTCGAAAGGATTATTCACAACATTATTCATGAACCTAGAGGACAAGGATAAAGTCTTTGAGAGGGGGGTATACTTCCACACCTCAGTAGGATTGTACATGTGGCCATGGAAGGAAAACTTCTCCCGAGAGAAAGAAACCTTAAAAAATGTACCTCTATGGCTGCGACTTTACTCCTTGCCGCTAGACTACTATATGCCATCCACCTTCAAATCAATTGGGAACAAAATTGGAAAATATGTGAAGACATTGGAATCAACCTAAGAGGGAGATATACATCCTATGCAAGAATTTGCATAGAGATGGATGTTTCGGGGGCACTCCCAGAAGCCATAAGACTGGAATTCAAGGATGATGAATGGATACAAAGAATCAATTACGAGTAGGTGTGATTTAGATGTAGAAGATGCCATGAACATGGAAACCTAATTAGAGAATGTCCTCTCAATAAACAACATGAAGTGGAAAACACCAAAATATAATAGGATGAGGATGGGTTTACAAAGCCGAACCACAAAAACAGAGCAAACAAGAAACCAAGTAAAGCCCCAACATGAAGCAATCCAGAAGCTAAGATTAGAACAGAAGGGTGGGACAAGAACAACAAAGTGGAAGAAGGAGGAAAGGAAAATGAAAAGGGTAAAGAAACTAGGGAACAAGAAAAAAATGAGAACACAGACAGTCAAAAAAATAATATGGAACAGGGGGGTAGCACAACTCCTATGGATGGAGAAATCAGAGATGTCAACACCCCCATGCAAGAGGAAGATGGAGACACAGAAATGACACCAAGCGAGGGAGGTACAGAAGATCCTGAACTAAGATATATTGTGGAAAGGGAATGAATAGATTTCTTGAACATACTAGAGCAATGGAAAAGGCAGGGCATAGACAATGTACCAACGGAGCAACTAGATCGTATTAAATACCTCTTCCTCCTAAGGGAGGAATAAAAATCCAGAGGGCTCAAGTGCATGCATGAGGAAATAAGACACCTAAGAATCAAAGTAGGTGATGGACAACCACAACTCTCACCCAAGCAGACGAGAAGGAAGAAAGGAAGGAAATCAAACAACGTAGTCCTACAGGAACTAGGAGCTCTACTGATAAACTCAGGTAAGATCAAAAATATCTTTCCCAACTCCCCCCCACATGTTTCAATGAACATTAGAACATGGAATATGAGAAGCCTAAAAAACCCATAGAAGAAACGAATCCTTAAAAGCAGACCGAGGAAGGAACAATCGGACCTCTGTTTCATCCAAGAGACAAAATGCACTATAGACAGAATGGAAACAATCGGCAAAAAACAATGGAGCAAGTACAAGATGTTGGTTGTCAAAGGACAACAAATGGAAGGAGGCATTCTCACTCTGTGGAACCCACAAGCGTTGAATCTACTAACAGCCGAAGCCACCAGACACACACTATCGGTTAACATGCAAATCATAGGTAACACGGAGGTGATTCTATGCACTAATGTGTATGGACCCCAGATGTTGGAGGAAAAGAGAAGAATGCTCCTAGACCTAGAAAACCTAAAATCCCATTCCAATAACCTCCACTGGATCTTAGAAGGGGACTTCAACATCATCACGACACTTGCGGAGAAAAAATGAGGCACCATGAGACTAGATAGATATGCAAAAGACTTTTCAACTTTCATTGACACAATGGAGAGGGTGGACATCAGAACCAGTAATGGCCAGTTCACCTGGACCAACAAACAAATAAATCAACATTAGGTAGCGACAAGGCTAGACATATTCTTGGTGTGATAGTCCATCGTTATGCAGGGTTTAACTTTAGACCGCAACATCCTTCCTTGGGGAAGTTTTGACCACTGGCAAGTCCAATTGGAAGCAAACTTTCAGACCACACCAAAGAATAGACCCTTTAGATTTGAGAAATTTTGGATCGAACATCTTACCTTCAAGGAGAACATCAACCAATGGTGGCGGGAGGAACAACCAGAGCAAGGGACAAGGATGTTCAAACTATATAAGAAACTCAAGTACATCAAACACAAACTCAAGGAGTGGAACAACGAAATATTTGGAAATATAAACCAAGAAAAAATAAATATTGAAGACAGAATGAGGAAAATCTAGGAAATATGCATAGACAAGGGATATATAGAGGATCAGAAAAGGGAAGAGATCCAAATGACCCAGGAATGGGAAGTAAGATGCCAACAGGAAGAGAATCTATGGCGCCAAAGGTCCAGAATTAGGTGGCTAAAAGAAGGAGAGTGAAATACCAAGTTTTTTCATAGAACAACCATTTCCAGAAGAACCCACAACAAAATTCTAAAAATTCAGGATCAGGATGGGATCGAGAGAGAATCCCACAAGGATATTGAAAATATACTGGTAAATCACTTCTATGGGATATCCCAAGAACCCAACTAAGACTGAGCAGAGGCCATACAAAGGATAACTCAACACATCCCTTGGCTAGTTACCGAGGAACAAAATATCAATCTAAACAAACCCATAGCTAAGGAGGAAATCAACCAAGTGGTTCAGGAGATGCCCAATGGAAAATCCCCAGGGTTTCACAGTGGAATTCTTCAAATACTGTTGGGAAGTGGTCAAACATGACATTTATAGGGTGGTGGAAGACTCCAGACGTTCAACCTCCATTATGAAAGCACTCAATTCCACAATGATTACTCTAATCCCTAAAGAAAATGAAGCAAGGACCCCAGACCACTACAAACCCATATCTTTATGAAATGTGGTTTACAAAATAATTTCCAAAGTCATAGCCAATAGACTAAAACCTCTCCTACCGACACTGATTTCACAAGAATAGGTGGGTTTCATAGAAGGGAAGAAAATTTTGGACAACATCATCCATGCCCATGAGCTGATACACACACTGAAAGTCCAGAGGGGAGGGGGGATGATAATACAACTTGACCTAGCAAAGGCTTGTGAAAAAATTAGGTGGCACTATATGGTCAAGAATCTGGAAGCCTTTGGCTTCGCACAACACTAGATCAACTGGATTGTCATCCTAGTCTCAATGAAAAGTTACTCGCTCTTAATAAATGGAGCCCTGGCCAAAACCTTCTAGCCGTCAAGAGGATTCAGACAAGGAGACCCACTATCACCCTTCATGTTCATTCTGATGATGTAAGGACTCAACATAAGCATAAAAAGTGCAACAACAACAGGAGAAATAATAGGCATCAAACCTTTCAAAAATTTCCCTACATCCATGCACCAACAGTTCATTGATGACACCTTACTCCATGGCACACCCATGGTCAAGGAAGAAAAATCCTATAAAATAGTCTTAGAAGAGTTTGAGGAAGCCTTGGGTGCGGAGATCAATCACTCCAAATCCATGATTTACTTCTTCAATACCAACCCTGCAATTCAAAGAAACTTGGCAAACATTTTGGGGTTTGAACGCAAAATAGTCCCAATGAAATACTTGGGAATTCCCCTGACGGACAGAGCATGCAAAATGGCAATGTGGGAGGGAGTGATCAACAAACTATAGGAGAGGGTGAAAAATTGGACTTACAGATCCCTCAACCTAGCGGGGAGACTTATTCTGACCAAAGTGGTTATGCAAGAAATTCCGACATATATGATGTAAGTGTTTCCCACTCCCAAAGGAATACTACAAAAATTAAGAGCTATCCAAAGGGAATTCCTATGGAGAGGAGAGGGAAATAACAAAAAATGGGCCCTTGTGGCCTGGGAGAAGGTTTTCAAACCAAAATGCAAAGGAGGCATGGGGTTACATGACCCACAAGTAACCAATGAATCCTACGGGGAGAGACTGTGGTGGAGATGGGTCAAAGAAAAATCATCTCCGTGGGAAAACCTATGGAAGGCCAAGTACGCCTCGAACATCAACGACCATGATCAATTTCATTTTATGGGCACAAGGGAGGGATCAACCATCTGGAATATAGCATGGCGCAACAAAACCTAGATCTAGAAACACAACTTCTGGGAAGTGAGGAATGGTAAAATAACCATATTCTAGGAGGAAGCGTGGAAACAGGAACCCATAATGGAAAATATGGACAAGAAGGAACTCTAATATGAAATGTCCACGCAAGGTAAAATAAAAATCCATCACTACTAGAAACAAGAAAATGATTGCAACAGATGGAGGATCTGGGACAAAATCTATCCACAAAATAGAGATCGGATTGCAACAATAATGAAAGAGGTGGAGGAGGAATTGGGGAAAAGGAAAATTGGAGTCTCAGAAGAAGAGGACCAATTAAGATGGGAAGGGAAAAATGGTGGGGAATTCAACCTAAAAGTAGCTAGGAATTACATTACAGAACAGGACCAAGAAGATCTGGCACAACTGTGGGGAAATATTTGGGGCAGCCCCTAGTGGCGAAAAATCAAAATATTCAAATGGTTAGTACTTCACAACTGAATTCTAACCTAGGAAAACCTAAAAAAAAGGGGTTTCATAGGACCATCACGATGCCACCTCTGTCTAGCTAAGGAAGAAACAATGGATCACCTCCTCAATGAATGTAATTACACAACAAATATCTAGGATCTGGTGACAAACATCTTTTGCCAGTCCAATAGGACCTGAGGTAACATCATTGCAACCATCAACAACTAGAAGGAGAGTTCCAACAAAAATGAAATGGTGAACCTTTGCTAGAATATCATGCCGAGGATGATCATATGGGAAATATGGAAAGAAAGGAATAGGCGCATATTCATGAATGAAATCTTTCCGGAAGGGGAACTCAAGGAAGCAATAATATCACAAATACGAGAAATAGTGTAGAGACGTAACTGCAAGACTAAAAAAGTGCAACTCACATGCCAGGACTCCCACATTCTAGAAGCTTTCCACCTAAACTATGGGCGCAACAACACACAGGTAGGGAGGCCACCACAACTCCAAATAGGAAAGCACAATTGGACACCCCCTCTAGCAGGGTTCCTCAAGTTGAATTTTGACGGGGCGACAAAAGGAAACCCAAGAATGACAGGGATGGGAGGGGTAATCAGAGATAGCGGTGGTAACATAATCCCACTATACGTTGGGAGTATGGGGAATTCAACCAACAATGTAGAAAAATTTGGAGCCTTGGAGCTCGGTCTCGGAATTCTAATTAGTGAAAGGATGCTAAAGACTATCGTGGAAGGTGTCTACACCTTGGTTATCAACATGATGAAGAAACTCCAAAATGGAACCAGGGTGGGAAAGGTTCAGATGCACTGGCACTTGGCACACTCCCTACAAAAAATCTAGGAGCATCTACAAATGGTGAACATAGTGGAGTTTCACTGGGTGCAAAGGTCAATGAATGACCTGACAGACATAATCACCAACGAGGGGGTTAGCAAGGAAGGACCAAAACTAGAAACTACCTGGACCAAAATCCCGAATGGACAATTCATAATAGATTGCATCCAACTAGCGACAAAATATCATGATGACATCATAAGCAAGAAAGGTCACATCGAGGAGGGAAACGCAAGGCACGAAGGACCCCGACATGATATGACCGCCAAATACTCGCCCACCAATTACAATGCAATATCAGATTATAAAACAGGTGAGGGTACAGAAACAAGTTTGTATCAACAATAATAATTGCAGAGGAACACCGTTGGAAAGTATAGATGACAATCAACAGACAACGAATGACACAAGAAAAGAGGGATTGACACGGACCAATATTGATACACCACGCCAAAGAATAGGTATGAGGAGTAGCACAGTAGAATTTCCAGCGAGTAGGGGCAAGGTCCCACACATGGTTAACGACCAAGTCATCATGATCATATGTACCGTGATGGGGAAAAAGGACAGGAAGGTTCACCTCTACGGGAAAACCATGATTGGAATGACAAGCTCGCAATAGGGGAAGTTTAATAAGAGAAGCAACAATAGAAATATATGCAAACAGGTAGAGCACAACTGCAGGGGATACCATAGATACAAGGGAAGGGAAAGGAGGAATCCTTGTGTAGACAATAACAGGTTGAGAACCCAACAAAGGAGATGCCATAGACCAGATGAGATGGTGTGAATGAAGCGAATGCATAACAAAATAAATCCCTTGGGGAAGGAAACTCAAAACAATCCTCGATGGGTTTCAAGGATGGAGCAGGTGGCGAGATACGCGGAGGCCACCTTTCATACTCTTGTTGCACCAAAAAGGAAAAGCGACCATTACCCGGTAGGAAAAGGAAATCAAACAAAAATGCAAGGGAAAAGCACGAGAAGCTCTGACTCAGGAAGCAGACTAGATAACTGACCCGGGAGCCATGCAACCTAGGGAAACACTCTACCACAAAATGATGGAGATGGCATGGCTAAAAAATATGGTGATTGGTAAAGTGATCTTGGAAAGGGAAAATTCCATACTGGAGGACAACAAGGAACACATGAAACTGTTGAAAGGAATCTTGCACCGCCTCAGCAGTCTAGAAACTATTACCAAACTTCTAGCTGAGATCGAGAAGGACCAGAAAGCCAAGACGGAGTGGTTGGATTCTCAATTTCACCTCTACCTGTGCTACATCCATCACATGGACATCACGCTATCCGACGAAAATGGAGTGCCAACACAGATCAGAAAGACTCGCACAATCTCCCAGAAGGAGGAGAACAAGGGCCAGGCGGATGAAGGAAAGAAACACATCATTGTCCCGAACTAGTGTTTGGTTATTCTTCTGTCAAGTTATTCTATTCAGTTAGTGTTAGTCTCAACTTCTGAGTTTTTTCATGTCTGATGTGCTTACTTTTCCAAAATCTGGATATAGTAGGACTGGACTAGTTTCCCATGGTGGTAGTCCAGTCATACCCCTTGTTTTATTGAAGAAAATGCAACTCGGGAACCTATGGTTTGTTTTCCTTTTTGGAAGACTAGGGAGTCACCCTCTTTTGTATCATAACCCTCCTTTAGTAATACAAACACTTACACTCACTTACAAAAAAAATAAAATTTCAACCCAAGAATCCTTAGATGTTAATTCACAACCACATCCAACCAAATTCGGGAAAATAAAGGACCAATTTGACCTATTTGCAACATGTCATGTGAATGTATTATCCATGAACTCAAAATGCTTGTAAATGAACTCATATTACCAAAACGAACTTGCTTTGAGTTCTTAGCAAAAATCCTGCAAGACTTATCTTTACAAGATTTCACAAAGATATAAATAATACATAAACGAAAACCCACTTGAATGAAATAATAAAGAACCAGGAATTTCTATGCATCAATATTCCACTACAAACTTGTACAAATGAGCTTTGTTCATATTCAAATCTCTACAAAAAATAATTTTCCAATATTACAAAATTTCTCTTTATAATTACATAAACGAAAAATACAACCCCCTTGCATAATGTGGGTTCTCTTCTATGTAATTAACCATCAATTTCTAACTCATACAAATGAGCTCTTTCCTATACATGAAATAAATCTATGTACAAATAAAATGAACTTGTGATGTCTCTTCCTTAACTTATATAAACGAGCTTTCATATACAACTAAGCTATGTATAAAAAAGATTAATACAAGTCTTTTAACACCAAGACTCCATGTTGTGTAGTGGTGAGGGTTCTCCTTTATATAGGAAAGGTAGGGGGATCGAATCCCAACCAACTCCCTTTATTCTTTGATTTTGTTACAACAAATATTAAATATATAACAAAAAACCAATTTATTACAAATCCCGTGGAAAGAAGTTAGCACACATATGATAAAAAGGTGGGTTGTTATATTGTTATAACAATATAACTATATATATTTTAACATGTGGACAAAGTTGTTGTAATGTGATTGAGTCTGCATGAATATATGGGCTTGTTCCCTTACATGCATGAGAACCATGGGTTGAGGGCTAATCCCTCGACCCTTTTCCCGCTCATTTTAATAAATGATCCATTTTATATCAATTGTGTGCCATACATATGGTAAGTCACCTACTGCGACGCATTGGTAAAGTTGTTGGGCTGTCATGCGAGAGGTATGAGTTTGATTCCCTTCGGATCCAACAATATTTTAAATGGATTCCATCCATTATTGGCCAATGGGAGCCTGCCACGTGGTGACCTCTCATTGGTCAAATGATGCCATGTGTCAAACAACAACCGGTCCATGTCATCCTATACCCTGCTTAGTCAACTGCCACATGTCATTGTCATATTCTACCACATGTATTTGTATGACTTGTATAGTCATGCGACGTGTCACCCTTGCAATGGTGACATGTGTCACCTTTGACTTTGACTTTTTCCTAACTTTGACTAGCCATATCTTTTGCATACGAGCTTTGTTTGAGGTGTTGTTTGCACCATTTAGAAAGCTGGCGACGAGCTCTGCACATTGATGTTGTTTTCTTGGTCATTTGAGACAGTCAAATTTTGACCTTTTTAGATCCCCTAGGACCTCTGTGAGCATTTAAGATCCTCCTAGACCTTTGTGAGTGTTCCTTAGATCCTCTTGGATCACACCTCTCCATTGAAGGAATTTTGGTCCTCCAAAAGTATGGATTATTAAAAAATGAAGTGAGAATGATTTTTGCCTCACTTGTCCTGTATCATTCATCCTTCCTTCTTGGATAACAAGGTCATGAATCATCACAACCATAATGAAGACTGAAACAATACTGCTGACAAATTTAACCATTCCCTTAAATTCACAAACTTTTCCATTCATTGTTGCAGTAGCTAACCATACTCCGTTGACTAGTAATAAATTGAACAACAAAATTGAATATATAGATGCAAAAGAGAATGAAATATCAACATATTTTCCCTTCTTAAGATGAACAATATCTACCAAAGAACATGTTCTTCTTTCAACCATACGCTGTAAATATGGATTCTGGACACTAGCATTAACTAACATGTGCCCTTTAGTGACAACTGCCCAATTCGTATTTATTTTATGATCTCTCACAATGAACTCGATGTCATTCTTGAAGAGATGATACTTGTTATGTTCCCTGTAGAAAATGGCCTTCCTGTCATACAAGTATGGACTTCCCAAAACTATCCCGCAACTGTCAAGTGGAACTACGTCTAACTCTACCTCATCAATGAAACTGGATGTGATAACGAACCGTAACTTGCATTGCTTAGTTACCTGCGCTTGAGCATTATCAAAAATCCATCCCATAGGATATGGTATGATTATATGAAGCCTAGTTTCCAAACCCAAGTTTTGAACAACTTGCTCTGAGATGAGATTCACTTGTGATCCACTATCAACAAGTGTATCGATCTTGTTGTGTTTTGAGATAACTCGTAAATGAAATAATTATTTTATTTTCCTTACATCAGGAATAACATTAGACTTTGCAAAAGAAACCTATGAACCAAAAATAAAATATGTACCTTTGATTCCCATAGACGTAGTTTCATTCTCAGAATTTGACCCAAGTTCCTGTACTGTAGTTGTGGTCTTCTTTTTACCCTTGCTAGGTTGAACCCACTTTGGCTTCAATTTTGGATGCAACTTCTAAAAATGTTTCTCATCATTCCATTTATTCTCACAATGAGAACATGTAGGCGTATTCTCTTGATCCTTCTTCACTGTAGCTGTCTTCTTTCTCTTCCCCTTTTCCTTCGACTGCTTCTCGAATTCATGTGGCTCTCTTGACTCATCCTCAACTACATATTTTTCTTTATTGGCTTCAATATGAGTCTCTTGTACTGACACTTCATCAATATTAGTATAATTGAACATTAATATAGTTGAGGAAGATATGAGTTCATACAACCAATATACTTTAGAAGAGTTTCAGGAGTATGTAATGGAATTCCCAAAGACAAAGCCTTCCTCTTAAATTCTTATGTATAAGCTTGCACATTTTTCCCTTTTCCTTGCCTTATCTTTTTCCAAGCAATAATTGATGTTTTCAAATAAGCTAATGGATAAAATTACTTTCTTAATGTAGAAGTGAATTCAATCTAGGAAGAAATGATTTTACCATGTTGAATAAGATCATCTTGTGCCTTACTCTCCCACCATATTGACGCTATGTCGCTTATACGAAGAGTAGAAAACTGTATATTTGCAATGTCATCCATGATCTTATGGACCCTGCAATATACCTCAATCTATTTAATCCAATTATCCAACTTCTTTGCATTCAACTCTCCATCATAAGTAGGCAAATCAAACTTTACATCTAGTTTTAACAAAGGAAAATCATGAGAATGAGAAGACCTTTTAGAACGATTTTTCCTCTTTGAAGATGATGATGATGACAATGATGACGATGATGATGGTGAAGAAGGATCTGAAATTCCACCACCTTCACTTCCTCCTTCTGATTTTACCAAAGACTCTCCTTCAACAGTGTTTTGAACTTTTCCATGAAAATATTCTATTATTTCCTTCATTGATTGGAGTGTAGCCATAATTTCCTCAACGCTCATGGAAAGATCTTCTCCTTCCTTTCCTTCGGAAGCCATTTTACGCTTGCAAAATATCCTTTCAATTTATGGCTTTTAACTTGCAAGATCTCCTTTACCAAGCTTGAATATGGCTCTTGTAAGAATTCAATTGAAAACACTTGTTAAAACTGTGCTCTGATACCACATGATCTGAAAATAACAAACGATTGCTGAAAAAAAATTGATCAAAAAAATGTCATCAAACTCTGATACTAATTCAACCCAAGAATCCTTAGATGTTAATTCACAACCACATCCAACCAAATTCGGGAAAATAAAGGACCAATTTGACCTATTTACAACATGTCATGTGAATGTCTTATCCATAAAATCAAAATGCCTCTAAATTAACTCATATTACCAAAATGAACTTGCTTTGAGTTCTTGAAAAAATCCTGCAAGACTTATCTTTACAAGCTTTCACAAAGATATAAATAATACATAAACGAAAACCGACTTGAATGAAATAATCAAGAACCAAGAATTTATATGCATAAATATTCCACTCCAAACTTGTACAAATGAGCTTTGTTCATATTCAAAACTCTATACAAAAGAATTTTCCAATATTACAAAAGTTCTCTTTATAATTACATAAACGAAAAATATAACCCCCTTGCATAAATGTAGGTTCTTTTCTATGTAATTAACCATCAATTTATAACTCATACAAGCAATCTCTTTCCTATACATGAAGTAAATATCTGTACAAAGAAAATTAACTTGTGATGTCTCCTCCTTAAGTTATACACAAATGAGATTTCATATACAACTAAGCTCTGTACCAAGACTTCATGTCATGTAGTAGTGAGGGTGCTCCTTTATATAGGAAAGGTTGGGGGATCCATTCCAAACCAACTCTCTTTATTCTTGGATTTTGTTACAACAAATATTAAATATATAAAAAAACCCATTTATTATAAATCTCGTGGCAAGGAGTTAGCACGCATATGTTAAAAAGGTGGGTTGTTATATTGTTATAACAATATAACTATATATGTCTAACATGTGGTCGGAGTTGTTATAATGTGGTTGAGTTAACACGAATATAGGGGCTTGATACCTTTCATGCACAAGAACCATGGGTCTAGGGCTAATCCCTCGACCCTTTTCCCACTCGTTTTAATAAATGAGCCACTTCATATTAATTGTGCGCCATACATATGGTAAATCACATGCTACGACGCATTGGTAAAGTTGTTGGGATGTCATGTGAGAGGTCCACGTTCAATTTCCTTAAGCTCCAAGAATATTTTAAGCGAAATTCATCCATTATTGGCCAATGGGAGGCTGCCACATGGAGACCTCTCATTGATCAAAAGATACCACGTGTCAAACAATAACCAGTCCATGCCATCCTCTACCCTACACAATCAGCTGCCACATGTCATTGTCATATTCTTCCACATGTCTTTGTATGACCTGTACGATCATGCTACATGTCACCCTTACAATGGTGACACGTGTCACCTTTGACTTTGAATTTTTCCTAACTTTGAACGAACTTTGACCAATCATATATTTTTCATATGAGCTCTGTTTGAGGCATTGTTTCCGTCGTTTGGAAAGATAGAGATGAGCTCTGGACATTGATATTGTTTTCTTGGTCATTTGAGATAGTCAAATTGTGACCTTTTTGGATCCCCTAGGACCTTTGTGAGCATTACGAATCCTCCTAAACCTCTCTGAGAATTACTTAGATCCTTCTAGATCACAAAGAGATTATTGAAATTGAACAACAAATTGGCCAACTCCTCGAATCTGGCCATATTCTATCCTCCTCCTCCCCTTGCGTCTCTCTAGATTTAATTATTCCAAGGAAGGAGACTATTGAATGTTTTCTCGTTATTGATTACCACACCCTTACCCAAGACACAATTAAATATCACTATCCCTTACCCCAAATTGAGGATTTTCTCTACCACATATAAGGGGTCTCCTTCTTCACCAAGATGGATTTGACATCCGACTATTTTCCAGTGCACATGTATCAAACATATATATGTAAGATAACATTCACGACCCAATTTGGTATTTATGAGTGGCTGGTCATGCCCTTCAGACTTACCAAACCACAAACAACATTCATGTGACTAATCAAGGACATTTTTTGGCCACACCTGGGTAAGTTTGTAGTTATTTATCTTGATGATATTTTGGTTTTCAGTAGGTTCGAGGATGCACATCTTCAACATATCCACACAATATAGGAATTATTGAGGCTACATCAGCCTTAGGTCATATATCAATGGCCACCATATATCAATGGCCAACTCTAACCAATGCGCATACACTCAAAATCTTTATGGGTGGCATTAATTTCTCCAGGATATTGGTCTCCCATTTCTCCCAGCTACCTCATCCATTGCATTAGTTAGAAAATCAAGCCAACTTCATATGGAATGCAGACACACAAAAACACTTTAAGAACTTAAAGAAATAAATATTCTTTTCTCCAATTCTTCGCTTTCCAGAGTTGGAATGACCTTTTAAAATTGATACATGTGCCTCTTAGTTTGCTATTGGAGTGGTGCTTAAATAGGTAGGTCACCAAGTGCCATACCACTCATAGACCCTTTTCTGTAGCCAAAATCAGTTACAATAACTACGGAAAAAAATTATACATATTGATGCAGGCTTTTCAGTAGTGGCACCATTATAATAGGGCTACACACTCTTCCACTGGATTCTCTCCATTCAATATCTATATTGGATTACAACCCCCTGCACCTACATATATGCCTCTCATTTTGGCTCCGTTGGGATCAACACATCAACACCGAGAACAACAAGCTAACCATAGTTGTGTTCATATTTTATCACATAAACAAACTCCAGTTGCAACTAGCTTGCAAGCAACATCAGATCGTGCCAAGCAACGTCATGACCAACATCATAATCCCTTGACATTCCAACTAGGGGACCAAATGTGGAAACAAATGGATAACCAATCTCGCTAATCCGCTCCACACACTTGAAATTTGGGAAATGGTTCGACATCTTGGATTTGAAAGTGGCTCCATTGGATGAGCATGTGATGGTATTTGAGTAGGATTTTTTCAATCTTTCCAAGGTAGTCCCAGTACCACATGAGAGTTTCTTTGTGTTTTTGGAAAAATCCAAAATGTTGAGGGTGCCTATGGTGACATGGAGGAAGTTGGGGTAGATGACTAGAGTGCCAATAGTGAGGTTGGTTGAGGAAATAAATATACCCATAGATAGAACTCATGTAATTATATAGTAGGAGGATATGGTTTTAGGCATGCCATCGTTAGGTGCCAAGGTTGACATGAGCCAAGTAGAACACAATTTGATAGAAATGGAGGCTTTGACAAAGGAAGTCTTGGACAAGGTTAAACAATTGAGGAACTTACAAGATCAAAAGAAAGGAGTTGAAGGAAAGATGGATATTTCACTAAAAATTATTATAGAGGTCATTGAACAAGAGATGCAGTAGGAGGAACCTACCTCCTGTAGAGATGCAGAAAAGAAGAGGAAGACTCGTCAGACAACTCAATCAGTCTAGAAAATCAAAGTGTTGGGTCCAAGTAGTGTATGGAGGCACTCACCTGATAGGAATTGTATTTTAATGTAGAGGAAGTGGGAGACGAGGATAGATACTTTTTCGCTATGGGGGTATATGACCATGAGTTGATTGTGGAACGATTGGAAGAGTTGGGTTATACGTCATGAGAAGTGAAGTTCGTTTTGATGTACTTGCATACAAAAAACAAGTTGGATACCATGTATTCCCATATCCTTGGTAGCTACTAGGCACCCTCTTATTGCTATTAAATTGTGAGTTGGCTCATTTCCTAGGAATAGGAAGTGAGTTGATGGTAGAGTTAAATACTGATTTATTTAATTGGTGATCATTTGATTATCAACTCGAGGTTCATTTTGTATTTGCGAGATATTTCTACATTGTATGTGCAAAACTAAATGAATATTTCTATCTTTCTGCAATAGTACTCTGTTTTAGTATATTTTGATACATAACATAGTAAATGAATGATCATTTTGTAACTCGTAAAAAAAAAAAGAAATTTGCATATCGCACATTGACCGAAGGTAAATAGTACAGATAAATAAAGAAAACAATATAAATGAAATGAATTAAAATACATCTACTCTAATGGGTCATGGATCTCTCCTTCTATGCAACCAAGGGGATCCTTTCTTGATGCCTATGAAGGATATTTCCATGCCCTTCTAACTTATAAAGTACATTAATAAAAAGTGATTGAACTAAATTACGTTAAACTAAAAATAAAGAATAATTGAAATACAAATGAGAAAGAATGTTATTACTATCAAGAATGTCTCGAATACATTTGATCACCTTCTCCAATTCCAAACTGTAGCTCTCTCCTCTTCAATAATTTCTTTATAATTGACATGGCATTCTCTTTTATACAAAAAATTGCATGAAACAAAAATAACAAATATTAAATATAGATCCACAAGGTTTTCAAGTGCTTACAACAATTTGCAAATAATTAACAGCTCAAAACCAACTCATAAATGGTTCCAAGATACTTGTTTATTAACTCATAATTGAAATCATGAATATTTCCAAGATGGTTGATAATGCTCCTAGATCCATGGCATAACTGATTGCTGAAATATATCTTGGAAATTCAAAATATTAATTGTATGGATTTGGAGGAAGAACATATTACTACAGATATGGTAAATCAATTATATCTCTCAAAATACAGTTCGGGGTTGTTGATATTTGTTGTGTAGGTGTCTATTTTTACCTAATGATGCATCATACCAAAAATATTGAAGATACAGTTTGTATATCTTCTGATATGGATATGCTACAAGTTTCGACTGAACCTACAACAATAAACAAACTAGTATGTTTTTCAAAGGTGAATACAAATACGTTCTTTGTATAATGTTTACTTAAGAATTCAAATGAAATACTAAAAAAATTCAAATGGAATACACTTTGAACCTAAATATCACACATGATCATTAAAATGGACTAGTATAGGGTTATCGGTAAGCCAAAAGGGATTAAAAATAAGGAAAAAAGGATGTCAAAAACATGTAATTTTGTGACTCATCATTTCCTCCAAACTGAATATGTTGCATGTCATCATGAAACCCTGTACTATCTTAATGCAACTAAATCCTTATGAACATATGTGGTTAGCTATTCTTCCTCTGGAAAATTGGGAAGTAAGCTATCTCCATTTGATTCATAAAATATTTACTTAAAACCCTGTAGTGAAAATATTGCTTGAGTTACAATTGAGATTCCTATGGTTGGTTCTTTTGTAACAACCACACGTTTTGTAAGTGTTTGTTCTTTTGTGACAACACTTATCTCCTAAATTTTTTCTTCTCTACTCCAATAAGATATCTCAGCCTCTTTTCAGTGGTTTCTTTAGCTTGTCCATGTGTTAGTTGTTTATTTTTCGGTTATTGGTTCTTGTGGAGAAACAACAATGTCTTATTCTACTCTTGGTCCTAGTTAATTTCATAATACTAGTTCTTGTATGAAAACAAAAAGGATTTCTATTGTCAATTCTTCTATATCAACAATTATGCTTCTTGATTCTAGCAACAATAATATCTTTCGTTGAGTTAAGTGCTTCAACAACTACCGCAACATTAATGCTCTAGTCCTTTTCATGGATATGCAATCAGATGTTATGGACTATATAGAATGGATGTCCATTGTGGAAGTAGAGTAATATGACATCATGAATTAAATGGAGTGGTGAGGGTTCTAAATTGAAGAAGGGTTCTAGATAAAGGCCAACTTAAACTACTCGACATTGTTTTGCTGATGACTTCTTCATATGATGTCTGATTGAAGTGAATCCAAATCCAAGTTGAAGTGAATTCCCAATTATACTCCAATATAAACATGATTTTAAGGTTTCTTTAATTGATATGCCAAATATGATGAGGAATAGCGAACATGGTAAAGCTATTTTAATTTTTTATCTTATACCAACAATGACTATTTTTAGTACAATATTTTCATCTAATGTCTGATTGAAATAATTCCAATGGGGTATTAAAGTATATTAATGTGGCCATGTCCACTAAAAATAGGTTTTCAAAATTATTCGAAAGACTATGCCAAATCGACTCTGTAACAACCTACATGACAAAATTGTTTTCAATTTCTAGCTTGGACCAACAATCACTATTTTAGGCATAAATATTTGATTCAACATTGAAATTAAGTGATTAAGGTTTGAACGTAATCTTATAGATTACGAGGGCTCTCTTCTTTAGAAACATGTTTTTTAAAATTCTTTCATTTGGTCCCTCAAATCATGGTTGTTCCAAATATGTTCTCAGTAAGGTAATTAATCCTTAATTCCATGAAAAACAATTTATTTCTCCCAAGTTATGATATAGGTATATTGTATTTATAAGATGTGTATATTTTTCAATGTAAGGCATCCCCATAATTTTTTTGCAAATACTCAATTCTTAGGTTTTGTGATATGACCTACACAAGATCTATAGTAAATGAAAAAAAAACAACACCTTCATGTAGAAATTGTGGTAGGATATAATGAGAACCTGACATAACCACCATGGGAACTATAAAGAGTCCACAAATTGCTTTGAAAATAAAAGTGATGTTGATTTATTGCGATCCAAAACTCGAGGAAAGTTTTATAAATTTTGTAAATGAAATGTATCGATAACATACCTCCTTGAAATTAATTTCCATTAACATGTTATCCAGTGGAAAAAAAATAAAAAAAATCAATGTTTTATTCCTCTTACCAAGCTTTTTGTAAGTAAATTAGTATTATGGGTGGCTCTTACTGCACCATGAAGATATTCTTTTTAGGCATGCAACTCAAGTCATGCAACTATATTCCCTAATTTTAAATTCATAACACTACATATGAGATCCTGCAGAGAAGTGTGGTGAAATATATCATGGAAATTCAAAATATTGACTATATGGATTTGGAGCAAAAGCATATTACTAAAGAGATGATAAATCGTTGATATCTCTCAAAACACAATCTAAGTTGTTGATGATTTTTGTGGAGGTACATATTTTGACTTGATGATGCCTCATACCAAAAATCTCGAAGACCCAATTCATGGATATTCTAATATGGATCTACTACAATCAACAAACTAGTCCATTTTTCAAAGGTAAATGCAAATTAATACATTCTTTTTATAATGTTTCTTCAAGATATAATATGAAATACTAAATAAATACAAATGAATAGATGCACTATATAATATGAAATACTAAATAAATACAAATGGATAGATGCACTTGTTTTGGAAATTTCTTGGATGTTTCCGAGAGTGGAAACAAATTTTAGTCGAGGAGGGGGTCACACCCTCGCTTAGAGGGGAGCGGGGAACCTTTCGCTAAGTGATCGAGTTATGAATAGGACCCGCGGTAAACAAGCTTGCATATGCGAAAAGGGTTGATTGGTGCAAGTTTTGTGGGGCTGTGTTGGAGGAGGTAGTGCACCTTGAAATTTCTTGTGATATTGTAATCGAGATGTGGTGGTGACCGAGATCCCCTCTTTTTATCTTGTATAATATGTAACATTATTATACGTGTAAGGGTGTTAGGCACTTGTATTGAGTGCCATCCCTCTCCATATATTATAATATATGTACTTATGTGGATGTTCTATGTATTTGAATGTTTATGTTTTTTTCATACTTGTGAATTTCCTAAGTGTAATATTAGCTAAGTGTAGTATTGTTACAGAATGCTTGAGGTCATGATTGGACATGTGCTTAGGGTACTTGTTCGATAACTTAGTTGAGAAAAAATTGGTGTATTTAACATGTTGTAGCTCAAGGACAAATTATGTGTAGACCTTGAGTGAAGAGGTGTAGTCTAGTTGTAGTAAGCATTGTACATTGTATGGGAAAACCGCTATGACCAAGGCAAGGTAGTGATAAATGATTATAAGTGTTGAAATAACTTAGATGCACCAAATCATTGTGAAAAATCGTATGCAAACTACATGGTCATTACACCCATGCTCATATTCATAAATAATATGTTTAATAAACGTGTATAAGTAATTTAGCGCATCTAATTGAGAAAAATCCTAGTAACCCCTTAATCTTAATCTTAATAATAATATTACTAAACGTGGTAATGTTATTATTGCTTATATTATTATAAAAACATAATACAATTATTAATAAACTATATATCCAAATATATAATAACTATATCAATATGAATTATATTATTATTCTAAAAAATATAATTATTAATGTATATTTATAACAATACTAACTTTCCTAACCATTTATTTCATCAATATAATAGATATTTAAAGAAACTTCAGTGAAATAACTCAAGAAGTAAATGATTTGATTTTCTAGGAGTTAAGATAGATTTTCATCCATATAATCTATAGATCTTCATTAATGTAATGCATATAATGTATTTTATATCAATATAATATATATAACATATGTATCTTGATCTCCATCAGTATAATGTATACATCTCCATCATGGGTTCCAAGGGAATATTTCTTTCCCAATGGACTCTTGAATTTAATTTGTATATGAAGATCTCCACAACTCTTGTTTGGATTAGAATTTTATATCTCCCCTTATTTTGTGGGGTGAAGACACTTTCAAAGTTATTGGAAATAAATTAGGTCAATATATAACTAATTCTGAGTATAAGGGAAATATTTTCACACTTGTTAGATTATATGTAGACATTGATTTTTCAAAGGGATTGCTAAAGACAATTCAATTCAACTTGAAGGGTTGGAGTCATCTCAAATCCCTTGACTATGATAAGGTACCTTTCAAATGTAACATTTATCATGAATATAAGAAATAGTATAAGAAATGTAACAAGTTTGAAGAAAGTATAAGAATTCAGAAAACACAACTAAAGAAACTTCACATGGGAAGGATCAAGTTCCACAATCTCTGGATAGGACACCAATTAAGGTTTCAACAACTCCCCATGAAAATAATTAATCTTCAATGGTAGAGGAGATCAATGGTGCAAGGGAGGGAGAAGAGTCATCTAAATCTTTCTCCTTTGCAAAAATATTAAAAAAGAATCCACATCCTTCCCCCCCTTTAATAAGA
Source organism: Picea abies (assembly GCA_900067695.1). Lineage (NCBI taxonomy): Eukaryota > Viridiplantae > Streptophyta > Pinopsida > Pinales > Pinaceae > Picea > Picea abies. Next base: position 25,470 of record CBVK0100265246.1, read on the forward strand.
TGAAGGAAATTAAACAAAAAACGTAGAGAGAAAGCATAATTAGAAATCTCAATCGTCTCTCAACGAACCTTGGATAATATGATATATAGCTAGGGGATAGCTTGACACATCAATTAATTATGCTGTGCTTGCATTATCCTATGTAAACAATTTGTAAGAATTTATTCTTGCAAAAAGTAGAAAGTTTAAATCTAGGGAAGTTTTGGGCTTGGTTTAAAAATGTTAATCTAGAAAATTTGGTTATTGTTTGCTCTTATATAGCTAGTAAAGTGATGAATCTAAAAAGTGTATTCTCTTGTACATTTTTACTTTAATATACAAAGTCTATAAAGGTATACATATCCTACCCCTTATAAATGTTAACTTATAATTTTCAAGGAGGAAACACATGCTCTTAACCAATAAACCCACTCATATAACATAATAAAGAGTAAACTTATAAAGCATATACAATATAATATAATTAATCTAAAATGCGTACAACTCTAACAATTGAAGATGTTGGCATATTCTTAGTCGTCCTCCCAAATCAATGAATGTGATTTACTCTTCATAACTTCCTTGTATTTTTGAATGCATTCATTAACATTTGCTTTTTAACATTTACCTAATCATATTAAAAAATACTATAGCACTATATGATTGCCACTGACCTGTTTACTTTTTAACATTTACCTAATCATATTAAGAAATTACTATAGCACTATATGATTGCCACTCATTAACCTTTGAGATTACCACGTTTGGATTTCCTTAGATGTCTATTTGTTTCATTTTCTGATTGTCTGTGCGTTTCATTTTCTGGTTTTCCTTAGCTGTCCAGTCGTATCATTTTCTAGCTGTCAACACATTTCATTTTTCTGGCTGTCCGCACATTTCATATTGAGTCGCAGAAGGTGGAATACTATAACAATGTGGTGGGGAAGACCATTGTTGTCGGCTCACGACAGATCATCAAAGCTTATTCCTTTTAAAATAATTATTTTATGATTTTATGTTTTGAATTTTATATGGATGCATGTAGGCCTTCCTTCAATGGTTGGCCAACATGCTTGCAATGAATTGTTCATGCATGAACATTTCCCTTTGTTATTCGTGTTATTAACAATGCGTTGATTTGATTGCAAGCACCTATTGGTCCCATTTACTTCAAAAGAGAACATACGAATTAGGCTGAATTACAATAAGCAGGCTAATTCCGATAAGTGTTATTTCCCTGCTTGGGCGGTCTCCATGGCTGGTGTTGGCAGAGAATTCGAGGTGATCGATTCGAGACTTTCAAGTGATGACGATTTCGATGGAAAACAAGCTATTAGATTATTGCAGTTCGGTTTTCTGTGCATCCAAGAGGATGCCCGTAGCAAACCTTCGATGAGAGCAGCAGTGCAGATGCCGGAAGGATAGAAGGAGGTTCTTGATACCCCGCAGGAGGGTTTTCAATTTGCCATGGCAAAGAGATTCAATCCTAATTCAAGACTACTATTTGCTAGTAACAATTCAATGAGTCCATATTCATCCCTGCAATCCGTGCAAATTTGATCGTCGAGGTAGCCTATAACAGATCCTGAACAGAGTAATGGAAAAACATATTTTATAGGTTGATTTACATTGTGTATTTCCGTGCCCCACATTATAGTGCGTATTTCCGTGCAACACATTAATTTATAGTGGAAAAATAAATGTAGTTGAGCTCATATTTTGTATGCAAGATTATGATTCGTTATATTATGATTCAATTATTGGGATTGAAATTTATCACTTTGTATGTGTAAATCTTTTATGTGTATTGATGTAAAAGAAAGTGTACGATTCTTTCTTTTATCAAATTTGATAAAAACATTTAATGTGTTAAATATATTTTGTTCACAATTTTCAAAAATAAATTATAATTAATTATTTTTTATCAGCATGTCCATGGGCATCAAAGGAGCACCGGCATTAGGAGATCTTGAGGTCACAATGAAAGCTATATATATATGCACACAGAGAAGTTCAAATCAAAACCACAAAAAACATCAGATCTTAGAATGTATGTTCATGAAAGGAGTATTGCATAATTATTTTGTCCCACAACTCGTTTAAAAACATGTCAATTCACAGAATTAAATACGTACCTAACTATTATAAATATGGAGCGCACTATCATTTACACTAGGGAACAATTAAATTTGTTGGAAAATTAACTAATTATAACGCTTTTGTTAGGAACAGTTACCTAATTCTGATAGGAGGAGCTGCATACAACTATTTGGAGCGATGTTTTATGGGTGTGCAATTGTATAAGGCAATTTTGTTTTTATCACATATGCAATCTGATGAACATAGGTTTATCGTCACAATAAACTTTGCCTATCATCTCACTGTGACAACATATCCTCACGTTTCAATCTGACACATATCCTGACATCACATTGCGACAGACCTTTCCAAACATCACAATGGGAAGAGCACATTGCAATCTGATGAACATTGTAATGGGAAGAGCACATTTCCGCCATTTTGGACCGTGGTGACCCTTGAGAAGAGTGACACACACCTATATCTCCACTATTCAACCTCGATGAGCTTTCTCTGAGGGCAAGATATCTGCTCTACAGATTGGGCAATCATTGTGCTCTCTTAACCACTCATCGATGCACTTCACATGGTAACAGTGCTTGCACTCACGCGCAACCCTAACACGGTCCTCATCCCCAAAAGACTCGAGGCAGATTACGCATTCCCCGTTCTTCGTTTCCTCCTCGCCGAGCGCCCCGTAACGCAGGCGAGGAATGCTGCTATCCACGGATTGCGGTAGCCGAATAAGGAGCAATTCATCGAGGAACCGGAGCTCTATCCGGTGGGCCGCCTCGACCAGAGCCATTTCCACATGGAGGTTGATGAGCTTTATTGATGTCATTATGTCGTTGTAGTTGTGACAGCCTGTCATGGCGTCCATGAGCTTCACAGGTCTGAATGCCAGGGCGGCCGTGCTCAACACCAGCAGTGCGGTTATGAAGAATAATAAAACGCAGGATGTGATGAAGTAGCCATAGAACAGCAATTTCAGAGCCGAGGGCCGTAGGATTTGACCATGGCCGTCGAGCATGAAGCTTTCGGCTATAAATACGAAGAAAGAAAGTGCCATGTTAAGAATGATCAGCGTTGCGCTCAATATGCCGATGTAATAGACGATGAACTTCCCTACGCCGAACTCTGGAGTACATGTTAAAGCCAACTTGGAGATAGAAAAGACGATGACATATTTTAAAATATTGCAGGTATCCATGGTTGGTAACGGCACTTTGGCGAGAATATTGCCACAGACAAAGCTATCATATACATAATTTTTGACATTGGTTCCCCTACAAAGTCTGATTTTGTGCAATTTCACCGAATCGTTGTGACGTTTGGGAGTATTGTTCCAAGAAGTGAGTTTCTCGTAGAACATCAAAGTGGTTAAACTGCATAAACCTTAAATTGCTCGACGCATCCTTTGGTAAAATTTTTAAAAATAGCAAAAATTTATTTGAGCATTTCTGTTTATTAAAAGTATTTAAAAAAATATTGAATTTAATAAATTATATATATTGTGATTTTGATTTTTTTTTTAATTATTGTAATTTGTTAATTAAATTTTTGTTAAAATTATAATTTTTTATTTTAAAATGATTATTTTTAATAAAAAATAGATTTAATATTTCTAAATATTTTTAAAATAATTTAGTTTGATATTTTTTAAAATTAATTATACACTTTTATCAATTTAAAATGATTGCTAATTAAATTTTAATAAAAAATTGTCATTTTTCTTTCCAAATTGAGTGGAAAAAAATAAAATTATTAAAAAATTTAAACTTAATAATATATAATAATTATTTAAGGTAATTTTATCAAAGTAATTTCTTCCTAAAGTAATTTAAAGATTAATTGACCATTAGTTAATAATTTGAATGATTGTCCCAGTAGAGAACACCCAAAACACTATCCTTAAGTATTCAATGTTATGTTATTGAAATCCTCCATTAAGTATTGAACGTTATGTTTATCAAAACTCTTAACTTTCTCAAATGAATAAGACCCAAGGTTTTGTGGAAAACCAAAAACCATGTGAAATTTGGAAAGAATTTAGATATCGACCAAGTTAATGTGATAATTACTTCATAAAAATAATTATTTATTCATTAAATTTATGTTGTTTTGGAATTTGTTGAAGTCTGAAAAAGGATGAAAGAGAATAGTATAAATTGAGTATGGAAGAAATGTGCATATAATATAACATAACATATTATAATAATAATAAAATATTAAAATAATAATGAATAATAATAATATTAAAATAATAATAATAATTAAAAAATATAAAATACATTATAATAATAATAAAATATTAAAATAATAATAATAATTAAAAAATATAAAATCTATATTATAAAGAAATACATAATACACATTAAAATTTATTATGAAGAAATTTTCATATAAAATAACATATTAAAATAATAATAAAAAATAAAAAAACAATAAAATAAAATAAAAAATTATATATATA
>CBVK0100265274.1:0-12249 GCA_900067695.1 Picea abies
AGGAGGAGGTGGCAGTTGGTATGTCGTTGGAGGAGGAGGTGGTGGTTAGTATATTATTGGAGGAGGAGATGGTAGTCAGTCTACTAGAGGAGATGATGGTTCATAGAGGAGGAGATGTTGCTTGGTCTATTATTGGAGGAGGATATGGTGTTTGATCTTCTATTGGAGGAGGAGATGGTGGGTGGTCTGCTACTGGAGGAGGATATGGTGGTTGGGTTTTTGGAGGAGCAGATGGTGGTCAGTCTACTATTGGAGGAGGAGATGGTGGTCATTTTTCGATATGAGATGGTGGTCCATCCAATGCTAGAAGAGGATATGGTGGGAAATCTACTCGTGGAGGAGATGGTGGTCAACCTATTGCTGGAGTAGATGGTGGAGGTGGAGGATTATTATCCTTAGCATACAAATCAAAAGAAGAAGATTGAGAATCCCTCAACATCTTGAGTAGGTTGAGGGAACCAATAACATGATGCTTCAATATCATCATATCATGGGGAAGGCTCACCCATATTGTTGCAAGCTCAGATTCTCACATGGTCTCTCAAGCTCATATAGGGACCACTCTATGGCAAGCCATCAATTTACATATCTAATATGTTCCATTCCAATAAAATTATATGGCCTACATGGAATGTCAGGTTTTTGCATTTAATATGACTCAACTACTCCATCCATGTCCTCAACTTGTTAGGGAGGCACCTCCCCAACATACATGCCAACATCTACAAAATAGTAGACAACAATAATTAGACAATTTAAACAAAATATTACAATCAATTGCATGTGCATTAAATAAGACAAAAAAATATGCAACTAGATTAATCATAAGACAACGATTACATTACCTCTCACATCTAGTGGCTCATCTTGATTAAATAGGATTCCAGACGTCTTCACTAGTCCATCCCTACATATGGGTATTGTACAAGATTGAGGATGTGATCATCCTCACCAATTAATAAATCCAATACCTCAGAACTGACCTACCTATATGGTCACTCCAGCAAACCCCTCTTGGGGAACATTTTCCCCCATATGTGCATATGCACATTAATCATTGACCTAATATGGGGGTGGTTGAATGTAGTTTGAGTCACCAATAACCTCTCAAAAAATAAAGTAAATAACTTTAAAGCATGGGGTAAAACAATACTCCCATTAAACACAACACAATAGTGATCTAGAGGAAAACAAAACTATCACAAAAAAATGGCATACCACCTAATTTAGTCTAATCCTTCAAACTAAACTATCAACATAGTGCATCAGAGGAAAACTAATGCATTACCCTTTAGAGGAATAGTTTGCCAATGTCTTGACCATAAGTGATAAACACCTAACCTCCTCTCCAATGAATGCATGTAAACACAACTAGCCACCAACAACCTAAGGCACTAGGGTTAGTGATGGCCACATTGACATATCTCTGCATGTATTCCAATTGGCCCTCTCTCACAATATCGGGCAACAAATCAAGGAACTAGGAGAAATCATCTCCTCTCTTAAACAAACAAGTAATAAAATAAATATCCTCCTCTCTATGTGGTACTACAAATTGGGAAAGACCCTAAATGCATACATAGCATGATACCAATGATGGATCAACTTAGTCAATAAGCACATGTTTCCCTTGAGGGATGTAGCCTTCACATAAAAATTGAAAAGGCCAACATTCCTCAAAATGCCATGACTCTATGATGTAATAGGATGAGGGTACATATCTCTCTCCCTCTCTCTGACCTACCACTCACATGTGAAGTTGTATATGTTGACTTCTTGTTGCTATTATCATTGTTGTTACCTTTGATTCACATAGAAATTTCATTACACACATATATCATAAACAAATTATTCTAAATACCATTTGTAATACTCATTGAAAATTGAAATTAATTATTCTTGGAAAAAAACTCTGTAAAACTCACCAGTGTGCCTTATTAACATAATCGCACTGCCAACAATGTATCTTTCTCATTAAGGCACCATTATGAATGTTCCTTACTATTATTAAATATTAATGTCCGAGTAAAGATAATAAGTTTTTTTTTACTATTATTGATAATAAGTGTGCCATATGTCCAAGGGCATTGTGATAACTATGGTGCATTGTGTATGCATAAATGCACCGACAATGGTACGTCCTTACATTTTGTAATGCATTGACGAGCTAACAAATTTTTATTTCTTACGTTACATTACCGGTGCACTTATGATGTAAGAGAGCACCACACCACTCATTGGTTTATACATATGCATTGATAATGGTGCCTACGTACATCTCCTAGAGAACCAATGAGTTCGATAATTTTTATAATAAAAAGTGTTGATTGGTGTGCTTATAATATTTAGAAGCACTTCCAAGAGTGCCTCTTGACAATATGAAGAGCATCGAAAAAGAGCACAAATTATTTTTTGTCTGTGTGTTCTACCAGTGTGGCGCACTACTAGTGATGTGTTTTGTTAATTTAAAGGACACACTACATTGTGCGTAATTTTTTTAAAATGGAAAAAATGCAAATTTAAGGTAAATTCTAAATTTTAATCAATTAAAAATGTAAATGAGGATATAAAAAACAATGTACATGGTCTCTTCCCTATCAATAAGGAAAGGTTTTTATGTAGATAAAAAATGAAAATATGGTAGTATTTTGTAAAATTTGAAAGCAAGTCAAATCCATCGATGAAGCAAAGGAATCGAGGAATCCAACAACAATGTAGCACCGATAAGGTGGGTGATTGTATAAGGATGGTGAGCACAAGTTATTTTATGGTTCAAAGCACTGAAGGAAATGTAAAAATGAAATTACAGTTTGATATTTTTTTAATTTTATTGTATCCTACCTTGATGCGCTTGATGGTAAGATGCACCTGTGTGATCTTATGTTACTAGTGCATCGTTAGGTTTTTAAAAGTTCATTAATTAATGCTCTATTTGTTTGCATGCATGGGTGAATTTCTTAAGTATCAAGCACATTGGTTAGTTTTTGAAATGTGTTTAAATAAAAATCTATATTGTATGAAAAAATGTGTAAAACTTATTCAGTGTGTCTTGCATATGACGCAACGATGTGTTAAGGATGTACAAACACAATGTAATGTTTATCTTATTCTGCATCGATAACATAATCACACTATGGTTACCTATTAATAAGTACACTGATTAGTTTCTTTTATTTTTAAAATAAACCCGATGTTTTATAACATGTTAGCTAAACCCTATTCGGTGTATTTAAATATGGATGCACTAGTGCGAATAAGGCTTAAAATGCAATGGTAAAAAAATGTTTTTCTAGTGCAGCTTTAACGAAAATGCATTGATATTATAGAACAAAATGGCTTAACTTTATTCAATGTGTTTAATGTATGTACGCATTGGTGTGCTAACTATTTAAAGATGCATCAACAACATGTCAATTATAGTGTTTTTAGAATTGAATTAAACCAATATTTTATCACATATTAATGACAATGACCTATGGTGCACTTGTATATTTAACACATCAATGCACCATATATATGGACACACCGATTTGTTTGATACGATTTAAGCACATCAGCCAAAAACCTCCAACTACCCGCCCCCACTAGTAATCTCCGCTATAAACAGAGAAGGGGGGATTTTGGGGGGGAGGTTCCATAAAAACCTTTGTTGGATGGGGTTTTCCTTGTAGTGGGTGTAATATTCATAATAATAGAAATTATAGGTTAAGCTTTTGTTTCAAAGGAAAAAAAATTACTTTTAGTATGTATAGTAAGCACGAATAAGAAAGAGAGTCTGACATAAATTCCATCATAGAGAAACTCTTGCTAAACCTCTTCTAACATGTCTTTCACATACCTTGAAATAAATATGTATGACAGATTGGCCTACATCATTAAAGAAATCAAAATAGCGTTCAAAACAAAAATTATAAAACAATTATCGTCGTAGAAATATGGAAATTCAACAAATCTCATCAAAGCAAAGTTGCATGACATAACTACACAAAATTAAAAAGGTGGGAATAATTAGAGGGGGGAAGGTAATAAGTGTTGGAAATATTGTTTTCATTAATGTCAAAGATAGGGGGAGACTATGGATGTCCAAGATAAAGATTGAAAGATGGATATTGTTGAAAATATTTTTTTTTGGATTTTTGATGCTCAATTTGGATACCCTATCTTTGAAGAAATTTTTACCATAGATACTAAGATCAAATTGGAGCATAGGGATATGCAATTCCCTTATTATGAGACCTTTCCAAAGGTATATGGAATTCCCTTCAACTCCCTAGGAATGAGGAGATATGAATTTTTTCGTCCAACAACCCAGTCAAGAAATTTAGGTCGGCTCAGCCAATATTTATAGGTCGACCCTAAAAGTGAGAACAGAAATACTATTAATACAGGATAGATGTGCACATTTGTAGTGAAACCAAGTAAAATATCAAGTCTAAGGTGCGCAGAAGAGATATGAGGTTCGCTAAAGGAGTTGGGGTGTCTTTTTGGGATCTAAAAGTGTGCAAGAGAAGTCTGAGGAGTTTTCTTAGGATTTTCTTGTTCTTAAGGTGTGCTATGAAGTATTGAAGGTCTATGACGCTATAATGTGCATTGTTTAGAGGTTGTGATGTTACAATGTTTTTTATTTTGAGGTTATGATGTTGCAGTATAGGATCATAGTCTGGGAATGATGTTATGAGGCTCGCTAGGGCATGAACGCTAAATGTGACTAGGGTTTGAATCTATGTTTGAAGTATGAAGCATGTAGGTGAAGTCAAAAGTAATTTGTGTATGAAGATATTGGATTGGTGTTTATACATGTCTTACTGAGTTAGTGTTCAACTAAGGATATTGGTATCTCTAATAGGTTGGTCCCTACACAATATCTTATTGAGTTGGTGCTCAGTTGAAGAGATTGGTGTCTCCAGCAGGCTGGTGTCTGCAAATATTGTAACAGTAGGTTGGTGCCTACAGGTTCTTCTGATTTGGTGCTCAGATGAGGGGATTGGTGTCTCCAAGAGGTTGTTTCCTACAAATATTGTAACAATAGGTCGGTACCTTCATGAATTTATAAAGATATGTTTTATGGTTTTCTCCCCATTGGGTTTCCATGTTATCTATGCATTGTGATTTGGGTTTATATGTGATTACTATTTCTCAGCTAATGAATGATTGATGAATGGTTAAATATAGTAAAATATATATTATATTGATTCACTCCCTCCCCCTCTCAATATAAGCATAAGTTCAACAATTGGTATCAAAGCAGGTTCCTTTAGAAATGATTTAACCACTAGAAGGCAGATCTTGAGCACATATGGATTGTAAGGAAGGTCTCCCTACAAACATAGCTCCTTTGTTTGATGGAAAAAATTATGCATCGTGGAGTATAAGAATGAAAACATATTTGAAGGCTCCTTAGTTTGGTATTTTGGAATCAATCACAACAGGGTATATAGATGAAGTTGGAAAGGAGTCAAGTGAAAACAATGCAAAAGCAATAAATTTCTCTTGAGTGGCCTATCAGATTCTAAGATTGTCAAGGTAACGAAGTGTACATCAACTAGATGGATTTGGGACAAGGTACAAAACATTTATGAAGAGAGATTTGATTATTGTTCCAATTGTGAATCAAAGACAAAAGAAGAAAAAATTGTGAGAAAGATAAAAGGAGGACCTGGAAAATACAAAGGTTATCCACCCTTCAAATGCTTTAATTGTGGTAGAATAGGACATTTTGTTGCTAAGTGTCCATATGCAGAAAAGGAATATAGTGATGATGAGGAAGAATCTCTCTCCATAACCATGGAAACAAAACCTATTGATGAAGAAAATGAAGATAATCATAAAGAAAATCTAGATTCAAAAGAATAATATCTTGAAGCAAAACTCATTAGTGCCTTAGAAGAAATAGATAGGATTAGGAGAAAGAATATAAAGAAAAGGGAGAAATTTTAGAAACATAAAAAGAAGGATCGTGATCTTGAAGAAATAGAGAAAACAGTTATTATCATAAATACTCAACTAGAAGAGGCAAAGAGGATAGAAGAATTGGTGAGAAGCCAACTGAAAGAAAATGAAGAAAATTATGAGAGGCTAAAGATGAAATTGTTTCCTTAAGAAAGGAACTAGAGAAAACAATTGATTGGTTGAATAGAAGCTTGATGTTTGGAAAGAGTATTGAAATATTAGATAATATTCTCAGTTTCCAAAGGTCACCATTCATCAAGACATGTCTTGGCTATGAAGAAAAACAAAAGACTCCCGAGGGAGATGCAAGCACTAATGTCACAAAGCCATCAGAAAAGGAAAATGAAGAAAATCCTAAAAGATATACCAATGTTCGTAAAGGATTCATCAAAAATAAATTCAACAACTGGAAAGGAAATGATGATGAGCAAAAATGTGATTCTTCTCACAAGAATCAGTTCAGAAGAGTCGTTCCACCAAGATTACCTTTCACAAACTGGTACCAAAATCTTTATCTTGGCTATTGTTTTTCTTGTAATAATTTTGGTTATAAGATGATAGATTGTAGAGATTATGCAAGAAGTGATCATGTGAGAGATATAAATAGAGGTTCTTCTAAGACCTCAAAGAATGATTATGTGAGCAACAAAACCAGAAGTTCTCATGGGTTTGATAACACAAACTATAATTCATTTGATCCTCTACTTGATTACGATATTGAATGTTATAAGTACATTAACTATGGGCACATATCAAGTGACTATAGAAGCAACATAATAAAGTCTCCTAAACAAAATAGTGAAGAAGTTGTTCTTACCAAGCATAGAGAAGATACACCGAGGTGTGGAAAAGGAAGCAAGAAGAACCAAAGAAGGAAGAATGTGGACTTTCACTTTATGCTCAAAATAAAGAGAACCAATGGTACATTGATAGTGGATGTTCCAAACACATGACAGAGGACCAGACCAAGTTTCTCACCTTGAAGGAAGAAAAAGGAGGTAGTATTACTTTTGGAGATAATGCTTATGCAAGGGTAGTTGGAAATGGTATTGTTAGTCTTGATAATAGAAAGAAAAATACACAAAATGTCTTGTATGTTGAAGGGTTAAAGAATAATCTTCTAAGTGTTAGCCAAATGTGTGATCAAGGTTACAACCTCGCATTTCATTCTAAAGGGTGTGAGATAAGGAACACAGCTTTAGGAAGATTAGTGGAAAATGAAAACAGAACCTCAAGCAATGTATACATACTCGATGAATTCAAAGGAGAAAAATGGTGTATGGGAGTGATGTCTCTCTCATATCGTCGGTAAAGGGAAGCACAAGATATTGGGTATCAACCATTTTCCATTGACTTCATAGGGGGAGAAGTTGTAGATGGAGGAAGATTTTCATACACGAGGAAAGTTGCAGATGGGGGGAGTATTAGAATTGACTAAGGGTTTCAATCAATGATAAAGGGGGATATTGTTGGAAAAAAAATTGCATCAATGTCAAAGACAATAGGAGACTACGAATGTCCAAGATAAAGATCGCAAGATGGAGATTGTTGGAAATATTGTTTTTGGATTTTTGATGCTCGGTTTGGATACCTTATCTTTGAAGGAATGTTTACCCTAGATACCTAGATCAAATGGGAGAATAATTTATATGGTTGGAAATATTATTATGATACCTTTCCAAAAATATATGCAATTCCCTATAACTCCCTAGGAATGAGGAGATATGATTTTTTTCGTCCAACAACCCAGCTAGAAAAACTAGGTCGTCTCAGCCAGTCTTTAAAGGTTGGTCCTGAAAGTGAGGACAACAATACTATAAATACAGGGGAGATGTGCACATTTGTAGTGTAACCAAGCAAGAGATAAATTATAAGGTGCACAAAAGAGATTTGAGGTGTGTTAAAGGAGTTTGGGTGTATTTTTAGGATCTAAAAGTGTGCAAGAGAAGTCTGAGGAGTTTTCTTGGGATTTTCTTTTTCTTACGGTGCGCTATGAAGGACTGAAGATTTGTGATGCTACAATGCGCATTATTTTTAGTTTGTGATGTTTCAATGTGTGTTGTTTTGAGATTGTGATGTTGCAATTTGGGATCATGTTCTAGGAATGATGTTGAGGCTCGCTAGGGCATGAAGGTTAAAATGTGACTAGGTTTTGAAGCTATGTCTGAATTATGAAGCATGCAGGTAAAGTCAAAAGTACTATGTGTATGAAGATATTGGATTGGTGTCTATACATGTCTTACTGAGTTGGTACTCAACTAAGGAGATTGGTGTCTCGAATAGGTTGGTTCCTACACATTATCTCGTTCAATTGGTGCTCAGTTGAAGAGATTGGTGTCTCCAGCAGGTTGGTACCTGCAAATATTGTAACAACAGGTTGGTGCCTACAAGTGATAGCGCGTTGGTGCTCAGGTGAGGGGATTGTTGTCTCCAATAGGTTGGTTCCTGCAAATATTGTAACAATAGGTTATTTCTTACATGAATTTATAAAGATAATTTGTATGGTTTTCTCCCCATTGGGTTTCCACGTTAAACTTTGTGCACTGTGATTTGAGTGTGTATGTGATTATTGTTTCTTATATAATGAGTGATTGATGAATGGCTAAATAAAGTAAAAACTATCTTATACTGATCCACCCCCTCAATTCTCAATATAATCATAAGTTCAACACTAAGTCCCTAGCATCCCTTTGTTCTTATATCTACAACTCGCTAATTTGGCAATTGACATCAGAATTTAACAATTTATCAACTATAGTATTAAGTTCTCTATAAACATGTTGAAAATTTATTGTGTGACAACTTGAGTGATCTAGTCCATAAGTGATCTTAGGGAAATCTTATTCATCTTGAAAGTGCCCTTTACCCATTCAATTATTGATTTCAAATCACCAAAAACTCACAACTTGTCAACATTTTTGTCAATGGTTAGATTTAACAAAGACCTTAGGGCATGAATCTTAGCTCGATTATTTCTACCTCTCCCGTCCCCTTATTAGAATTTAAATCTAACTTCTTCATTTAGAAACAAAACTCCCCTAGCACCACAAGAACCAAGATTTCCCTAGCTTTCTCCATCAAAAAATCCCCATGCAGTGTACCCATCAACCATTAACTCACGCACCTACCTAAGGGGTTTATATTCAAGAGGTTGTTTGATTCCCTCATAAGATCATTTTCTTTTGTGGGAAAATTCAAATGTTGAGAAATATAAGTCTTGAAACATAACAATGTTTCTTGATATCTGCAACCCTCGTGATACAACTAGGGGTAGGACTCTATGATTTCCAACCAAAATTTCTTCCATCAACTTATTCTAAATTGACACTAGAGGTTGACCTTCCCATGTCAGTGTAGCTCCTATACAAGAGAGGACCTCTTTCCATACTCCCTTGGAAAAGGGATAGTCCATTAAAGGATGTTGGATGGTATCTTGTTCAACTTTTCACACAACACATATCCCTATCCCTTGTCAGGATCTTTTTCAAAACATGTCCAATGTAATAATATCATTTCTTAGAGCCATCCATTAAAATTACGTTGATTTTAGAGGGGCCTTTTATGTCCATATTGGTTTCCACTAACAACTTTCATCTTGAGCAATATTTAGGAACATTGCCTTATATCCTAATCTTGCAGTATATATACCAGAATGGTTGTAGGATTATAGAAATTGTCTTCATCACCTCTTAATTTAATGGAATGGAGACAAAGTATACCCACCAAAGAGTCTCACTATTCAGCCTCTTGGCCAAATATATAATGTCCTGATTTTGACCCTTTGGAATGATCTAAACTTAATTATGTATATGTTTAAATTTTTTGCATAAATACTCTTATTTTTATGTTGTATTCACACCATGAGGTAGACATACCATGGTGATTGAGAATACTTGCAAACATTGACATTTGAAATTAATGAAATATCTAAGATTGGTTAACAAAGAAATGAGTGCCTAAAGGGGATATGATACAATGAGAGGGGAAAGGGAATGGGATCTAAGGGAATGTTTATGTACCTATTTACCATGTCTCTTATGCTTACTTTTCCTACCCACCTTGCCATTACATTAGCCTTCACTCTATTATAATGTTGATGTTGAACCTAGCCTATAGTCTAATTGGAGATATAAGAAGTGGACCTAACCATCTCCTAGATTTAGGTACCACCTCCTACATATTTGCACCTTTTCCCATACATTTTTGGATATATGACATGTTGGATTAGGAGTCTTACTTTTCATCTTTCACTCATGCCAAAGAAGGGAAATTCGAATAAAAAAAAAAGAGTCTTTTTTGGAAAGAATTAAGAAGAAAAAAATGGAGTTGTATGCTAGAAAAGAGAGTTTCCATATGATGGGACTAAATATCCCATGAAATAAATCCATTAGAACCTTGTGAATATGAGGAGGAGGAGAGAAAACCGTGGAGAAGAAAAAGAAAGAAATGTTGTGAAACAATAGAGGCCAAGTTGATTATAGAGATAACCTTAGAATCCTAGAAGAGAGTTAATCGTAAAATTATCCAAGAACCAAGAGAAATGTTGTTGGAGTTCAATCTAAAAATGGATAGTAGCTTGGACTCTTTATGCACACATTGAATAGCAATGGAGGGAAGTGAACTTTTGAGGGATTGTTGAGCAAATAAGGGATTTTATTCTTTGTGTTGTGTGAGGAAAGTATTGTGAGTGATAAAGCTAATATATTTGAGATATTGGTAGGCAATACTCAATGGCGGGTTTCTTGGTTGATATTTAATTCTTTTGGGATGGGAAGAGTGACTTGAGAGAGTCATAAATTTATCTTATTTTCCTTAGTGGCCTCGTAGGCTAGCTAGGGGGTGGCATCCATAGAGGATAGATTACGGTTGGGTGGAAAATTCTCACCCTCGGTTAGTTTCCTTAGAATTCATTTTATAAAAAAGATAAGTATCTTTGCTACTCCTCTTTTCTATTCTTTTAGAATGATGAAGGAAATTCAATTTATTATTATGAGAACATATCATTAAATTCATGTAGATATTAGTAGTTGAAATGATTGTTGTGAATAATTAATTACTTTGAAAATATGTGTGGGAATGCATTTGGTAAAATCATGCATGTTAATTATTTGTCTAAAAAAATGTGTGGGAGAATGGTTTCAATATCTATGTAAGATTGATAAATAGAAGCCACAGTCCCCATGAAACTCCCTATTAAATTGTTAAGGGGTTTTCTCTTTAAAATTTGAATTCTGGAATCTTTTTCTTGTAGGTGCACATTACCTTCTTAGAAATTTTCCAAATAAATTTTGGTATGCATTCCTTTGAATGATTTTGGAGAGTTCTTTTTTGGATGTTACTTGCATTGATCAGCCCACACATAGTGTCTTTAATTATAATATTTTCTATAACTTTTCCAAGCCAAAATTTTGAATGGGTATTTGGTCCTTTTCTATTATGCTCTATAATAGAATTATTTGGACCCCTTGAACTTAATATTTTTTATGAAATTGGGAGAGAAGGTAGAGTATTATGTCCCATACAACATAAAAAAATTTCAAAACCTCATTCCAAATATTGATTGGGCACAATACAAAACACTAAGCCCCTATTTCTGGAAAGTTTTGCGTACTATCTTCAATGTGTGGCTTGGATGAAGTACCTAAACTCAATGAGTTTGTGTCCTCTACAACATATCCAAAATTCAGACCTTAACTCCAAAGGATGAGTGTGCACTGACCAAAATACTAATCATCTATTAGTGCATAAATAAAATATGGAACCAACTACACGCTAGTTTTTCACACTTGCATGGAATCAATTTTTACTAAAAATTGGTGAGCATGTTCAAATGTGTCTCCTTGACATCCTATCAAAAATTCAATTCTTGATTCAAATGTATGAGAGAGAAACAATGAAAATACTAGACCACTATTTGTGTAGAAATTTCTATGCTTGTTGGTTGTGGGCTTGATGAACTTTAGAGATGGATTTAGGTTGTAAAATAAATTATTATACTAGTGGCAATTTTTTTTATGCCATATACACTTGATTTCCATCATCTTGGAAAAGTGTTATGGGGCACATTGTAGAATTTTCTTAAGAGTTTGAAATAATGACAAACATTTTCATAGACGTAATTAAGAGGAAGGGTTTTGAGAATGGTCTTTCTTTATAGAAAAATTTTACAATTCCATTAACAAATTTGATTTATTAGACCAGCAAACCCTACTTTTGAAGTTTTTAATGAAGGTACATTACAAGCTAGCTCCATATTGTTGGATTACTGAGAGGGGGGGTGAATCAGTAATAGAGCAATTT
>CBVK0100265282.1:0-20698 GCA_900067695.1 Picea abies
ATTTCCTTTTCATAGATTGATTTGCCCAAATTTCTCTCAGACAGTTGTTTGCTGGTAAAGGCCAAAGGGTGACCCTCTTGCATAAGGAAACCACAAATTCCTTTCCTGGAAGCATCACATTCTAGGACAAAGGTCTTTGTGAAATCAAGGAGGGCCAGGACTGGAGTGGTGCACATGGCCATCTTCAAGGTTTGAAAAGAATGAGCAGTTGTTGGAGTCCAAATGAAATAATTATTTTTAAGGAGTGTAGTGAGAGGTGCTGCAGTATTTCCATAATTCTTAACAAACTTGCGATAATAACCTATTAAACCCATAAATATTAGAAAACTTTTGAGAGTCTTTGGGTGAGGCCAATCTTGTATAGCTTCAATCTTTTTATGATCCACCCTAACGTTGGCCTTGCCCACAAGATGAACCAAGTACTCTACTTTCGAGGCACCAAAATCAAATATAGATTGTTTGAGGAAAATTTGGTGCTGAGAGAGTAGATGGAGAACTCGATCCACATGAGCAAGATGGTCTATCTATGTTTTTCTATAGATGAGGATATCATCAAATAAGACTAACACAAAATAATGGAGAAAATGATGGGAGACATGATTCATGAGGCTTTGGAAAGTGGAGGGAGCATTACACAAGCCAAAGGGAATGACAAAAAAATCATAGTGGCCCTCATGATTTCTAAAGGCAGTCTTAGGAATGTCTTCCTCTTTCATATGGATCTCTTCCGATCTCACCTAACGTTGGCCTTGCCCACAAGATGAACCAAGTACTCTACTTTCGAGGCACCAAAATCAAATATAGATTGTTTGAGGAAAATTTGGTGCTGAGAGAGTAGATGGAGAACTCGATCCACATGAGCAAGATGGTCTATCTATGTTTTTCTATAGATGAGGATATCATCAAAGAAGACTAACACAAAATAATGGAGAAAATGATGGGAGACATGATTCATGAGGCTTTGGAAAGTGGAGGGAGCATTACACAAGCCAAAGGGAATGACCAAAAAATCATAGTGGCCCTCATGATTTCTAAAGGTAGTCTTAGGAATGTCTTCCTCTTTCATTCAGATCTAGTGGTAGCCCGAACGAAGATCAAGTTTAGTAAATAACGGGGCGCCACTCAATTCATCCAAGAGGTCATCAATGACAAGAATGGGAAATTTGTCTTTAATGGTGAGTTTGTTGAGGGCACAGAAGTCAGGACACATGTGCTAAGAACCTTGTTTCTTAAGGACCATGACCAAAATAGAATATTAGGGGCTCATAATAGGGCGGATAACACCTGCGTTTAGTAGTTCTTGAACCATTTTCTCAATTTCATTTTTTTTGGAAAAGGGGTGACGAAAGGGACATATATTAGGAGGAAGGCTTCCTGGGACAAGTGGAATGGAATGATCATGAACACCACGGGAAGGAGGGAGTCTCTGGGGAGTGGAAAAAACCACTTTGTGTTTAGAGAGGATGCATTGAAGGTTCGACAAAAAAGATGGTGTCTCAGTGGCTTGGATGGCATGGAGTTGGGCAATAATTTCAGAACGACCTTTTTTGAGCAGCTTTTCCATGCGATGGGAACTAATGATCTCTGGGGAACCGACGATGATGCCTTGGAACTTATATTTTTGGCCCTCCTAGACAAATTGCATGGTTAATTCCTTAAAATACATGAGAACGGGACCCAAATCCCTTAGCCATTCTGCACCCAACAAAATGTCACAATCGCCCATGTCAATAGCAAACATATGATATTTCATATGGTAGTCACCAATTTGGAGGCACACATTTTCACAATGCCCTCCAAATTTCATGGACCCACCATTGACAATCATGTTTTGGAAATTATTGACTACACGTATATAGAAATGAGTTTCTTGGGCAATGTAGTGATGAATAAAATTATGGGTGCTTCGACTATCAACAAGAATGATGACCTTCCTATGCTTGATGTAACCAATTAGCTTGAGGGTTTGGGAAGCAGAGAAGCCAGTGAGAGCATTAGGGAAACGACCGGTTCTACTTTGGGAGCGTCTGAGGGAGGGGTTATGTATGTGGGTTCAGGTGACATAGACAGAAGGGGAGCCTCAACATCCTCTTCCGAAACATGCTCCAATATGGCCATAAAAAGATCTTGTTCCTTACACTTGTGTCTCGAAAAATATTTGTCTGTTTTGTTTTTGTTTTCGTCCCAAGGGTTATGTATTCAAGGTTTATACAGACAGGGGTTTTCCCTGTGCTATAGCTCAATGATATATATACGGGGTCCAACAGTAGTACTTAACCCAATATATCAGGACACCAACGAAGGAGGCTAGACCGTTCCCTTAGCCATACTACACGACTACCCAGGTACAAGAGAGTATCTTCCCAAGTGTTGTTCTCAGTGATACTATAACAATCAGGTGACCAGTCGGTTTCTCTATGGAGGGATTAAGGAGATATAGGACGATTTGTATACATGTGTTGTCTGATGCACTACCACTCGAAGGGGTACCAACAAAGGTTACAAGGGTGGCCAACAAATGTGCACTTAAGTACCACTTGTATTTCCTGCGTGTATGAATCCCCGACTGCGGGTTTATGTGTGTAAAGAAAGAGCTCTGTAGGTTAAATACGTCAGAATATGTCTCTACCCTGAAAAAAATTAATCCACAATTTTCTGTCGAGGAATGTGCTTTGATACCACTTGTAATATTCCAGATATAAAAAATTATGCATAACATAAATAAATAGCTAGAGATGGCAGATGAACAACAATATAATCATAAAAACACCACAATAATACAAAAATGATACCAGAAGAACACCAGAAAGAGAACTTTGATTACTGAGAGCAATTTTCACTTGCTTCTTTGAGGGGGAAACCTCTAGCAGAGCAGAACTCTATACTAAATATGTCTATCAAAAGAACCATCTAGAGGAATATCCTTCTAGAAGCAGAAGATTCTATTAGGTCTTCTTATATTGGACTTATTCTTCCTTATTGCTAGGCCTTATTAATATTGACCTTTATTACATGGAAATATATTATTCTACCTACGTGAGGGGTTAGGTCCCTAACATTGCAACTGCAACTAGGGTTTTTGATTTTGTAGCTGCACCAAACCCTAATCCAACTCTTTCGGCACCTTAAGTTAAGAGTTGGACCTAATTTATGGATATTCTAGTGCACCCTAGCCTAGTGCACCCTCTGGTGCCTGCAACCGACAAAAGCATTAATTTTGAGTTTTTGGTCAAAGTTAAAGTCAAAGTCAAAGGTTGACTACAAGGATGATTTTAGGGGCTAAATTTCTCTCATGGGGTAATTTTTCAATTTTTTTTGGAAAAAAAGATTTGCCATTGTAAAAATGATTTGCCCAAATTCTATAGGATAAAATTATTTTACTTCAAAAATCGCCAAAATTTTATACAAACTATATAAAATCGTTAGAAATTTGAATATTTTTACAAAAATATATCCAAACATTTTATAGTTGGAATATGAAATATTAGTAATATTCGCCAAGGTTTCCACACTTTAAAATAATTTTCCATCCTTAAAATCATCCCTGGTTGACTAGTCAAATTTAAAGGTTGACTTTTGGTTAAAATTGATATTTGTGGTCAAAGTTGAAATTTTAGGGTTTATAGCTTGTTCTAATCATTGAATCATTTTGATTCATTTTCTAACCTCTTCTTGTCAATATGGTGTCTAGTTTCAAATTAGAAGACAAGTTGAACAATGCTGCAAATTTAAAAGGTATGCACATGTATATGCTTTTCATGTTATATCACCCAACAAAAGCATGAGTTTGTTTTGTAGGGAATGTATAAAAAGAGACCCTATCCAAGCAATGATCTTGGATTCAATACATTCAGAGGAATAAGTAGTGAAGACTCCAAGTTTTATCATTTAAAATTGATATGTATCTAACTATTATGGCATTATTATGATCTTATGCTGCATCTTGATATATTGAAGTTATGATTATTATACTAACCCCTTAATAATAGAGATAAACTTGTTGATATCCTCTCTAGGAGATACTCTTTCTCTTATGTAAATGCTTATTGTTTACAAGATGATGTTGATATCATTTAGGATATGTTCTTGGTTACTGACTTAGATTCAAGGTAAGATACATTCCATGGAGGATACCGGGGATATTTTTTAGTTCTTGTTTCTTGTTCCAGGCAGGTCATAAGATATACATAAGAGAAAGAGTTAGACTCAGAGAGATTCAATGATAAATAAGAAGCCAAAATAGTTTCGTGACACTTTGTAGAATGCAAAGGGGCATGCAACAGACAAAAGCGTGGATTCTCTTAGATAGAGGGAGTTGATTTCAGAGTTTGAGATGAAATATCTTGACCGGATTGGAAGCGTGGCTGGCACTAGATGAGATATTCAATGAGGAGAGTGAAGAGGTTTATCATCATGAACAAGAATTCCATCGACACACCTATGACGATACATCTGAGGAAGTTGTGTGACAAGATATGAAACTTTCTTTGTAGAGAGCACCTTGTGCCAGTATATAGTTGAACCATGATCGTATTATTGGGTTACATCACAACATGCAGGTAACTCTATTGTACAAATATATATGATTGATATCCGATGATAAAGTACGACTAGTGGGATATACAATTTTTGGATTGGAAGTGTAGAAGATAGATCTAGTACCTGGGGGGCTACTCAGCTTGGGATTGAGCAAGATTTTCAGACAAGCAGGGAAGAAGATATCTATAGCACTCAGTCATATATCATATCCAATGATGCAAGATATGAAGTAGGGTGGATTTTCAAAGGATCTTGCAGGACTTCATCATAAACATGGTGCAGGAAGGAGTAGTGAGGCTCCATTGGTTATCCATAGATGAGTAGATAACTGAAATTTTCACTAAGCCTCTGTTTGGGACAATCTTGGCAGGAATGAAAATGTTTCCCTAGGGGAGTATTGATGATTGCAACATCGTATCAATATTCAAATATTGATCAGATGAACTTGATCATGTGGGAATAGGCCTAGATGTAATATTTGACAGATTGAAGATTCAAGTTGTTTCTATATCTCCTATGTGTGAATTGCATTAGGCCTTGAAAATATCACGAGTAGGTGAGTAGTTAAATCATGAGTAGGTGAGTATATCCAATAAGCATCGGGATGGATTTATATCCACAAGAACTGGACTACAAACTATGGGATATAGGGAACATCTACATTTGGAGTAAATGTTCCCCAATGTAGTCTTCGATGAACTGAAGACTCGAGGTGCTTGAGGAGAAATTCCATGTGTCCAATAACATCAAGCTGAATTCATTCACGGAGTGATCCTATGAGAGGATCACCATGAGGTGTTTTTGATTATGATGTGGTCATAATTCTTGTCACGGTACAAGAATGACACGAGGTGATAGACACATTTGTCCAATAGGATTGAGCTAAAAGCATTCATAGAGTGATCCTATGAGAGGATCAACTATGAGGTGAATGTGGCTCCGATGAGGTCATGATTCTTGTTATGGGACAAGAATTATTAGAGGTGTTAGACACATGGTTGTGGATATGGATCATCAATATAGCTAAATGAGGCTCATGGATATTGTGATATTTTCTATGACAGAAGACTACCAAGAACACGTACGATGATATATATTTGATGATTGCTACCAGATGATGTTGATAGTAATGATGATTCTTATGATGATACTCATGACATGGATGTAGCCATGGGTGAGCACATCATGTGGGTGTCGCCCATGACAATGATGGTGACAAACAATACGAGGTGTAGCTCTAGTATTCTCTAGCGGGTTGTGGCCTCTAGACGAGATTGACATGTCCACATGGGTGTAGCCATGTGTGATGTGATAATGCTACTTGTAGAATGGTCTACAAGGCTATATGAGTATTTCCCATACCATTTGAAGATGGATAGATGTGTTTGAGACCACTAATACCTCCCTAGCTAAGAGGGAGTATCGATATCATGGTAGTTGTGGGAGGTGTTATGAGGGAAAAACTCTCTATGGCCAATGGTAAACCACAGTAGACAAGTATGACTGCATAAATCAACTCAATTCCAACGTATTCTATATAAACTAATGTGTAAGATAAGAAAGAGGCCTACCTCGATCCAACATTTGATGATGTTCCACCGTTGAGCACTTCGACCCAAAGCTTTATACCTGCAATAATTTCTTAACAAACGAGCAGAGAAAGTATATAGTGATGATATAATGGGGTTAGCACATTAGATAACATAATCCATTAATAAACATTAGAAACATGCCCATGGATAATAATCATACATTTGCAATATACCAATAGGACGGGAAAGGAGTATTTCTATTAATAATTAATCAGTGGAAGTGACAACATTATAAACTTCCATGTCGGCACGGTTCGAAACCAAGAAACCAAGTTCCTTCCAACTGGGTCTCCACCACTTAAATCCTCCACCAAAGACAAGCTCACAAGAGAGAGTCAATGAGGTTCTCTCAACAATAGGGAAAGAGCTTGGGGTTTGAACACTATGTTCAGACTTGAGGGACAAAGGGATGCAAACTCAATATGAAGTAATTTTTCCATAGTAACTTTGCTCTCAAAGTTGAATGCTTTCTCCTCTTTTCCATAGCTCAAAATTGTGATTTTATAGCCTTCAGAATGCAACCGAAGGTCCAAGTCAGAACATTTCTAGTATGTGGAAGGCCAAGGATCAAATATCTTCTGTCATGACATGAAAACCCAACTTCATTTTTGTATTTTTTGGCACAAATCCCGATGTATGCGGGCTGTAGTGGAGCAACTAGCGTATACGAATATTGAATAATTGATAGGGAGCGCATATGTGGAAAAATGTATATTTTTGGCTCTGGATTCATCAAAAAGGGATGACAAGTCTGCATAGGGAAATGGAAAAAGGCCCTCTGTGCAAGATAGCAATGGTGAGGCAAATCTTGTTATAGCAGATTCCCCCTAATGTGTGAGATCATAGGAGTATTTGCGATGGATGAAACACATTATAAATAACCTAGAAGTGGAGTGGTAGAGAACCAACTGGATGAACTCAATTGCTTAACACATTATGTATTGACTTTCCATACATGGTTGCCAAGAATACAATGCAGATCCATGTGGAAAATATACCAAACAAGTTTTCATGGCCATGAATAAGCAAATACAAATGTGGTTACATGCCAAAATTTTTCATAGTCATGAACAAGGCCTAGGCAAACCAGTCTAAAAATTAATTTGAAGATATCTGTATACCATGGAGTACAATCTGATCTCCCATGATCACTGAAGTCAAATAGGTACTGGTCCAATGAAGGGGAAGCAACAACTCAGGAAATCTGCGGCCACATAGTGATTTCTTCAAGTCTTCTACATTATCCACCAAGGGTGCAAGTCTACATCATGTGAATAAATGAGTTGAGGTCGAACACGATGAGACATCATTTGATTACTGGTCATTGAGGTATACCATTAACAAACGCGAGAAAACCTACCAATAATGAAAGTAGGTATCAAGGCACTGAGTACATTTCTACAAGTGTGAATAAAGGAGTTGGTGTTGAACTCTTGAGAAATCCATTGATCGTGAGACATTGATGTATTCTCATCTGTCAATGGTGAGAGAGCCTACCACTAATGACTGCAAGCCTCAAGGTACTCATAAAACTCTAGGTCCCATATCCAGAATAAATGAGCTGAAGTCGATGGAAAGAGAGTCGTTGAAAGGAGAGAATTGAGGCATCTCTCATCAGTCAACACGAGGAACAAAGCAGGAGCTTCACGATTTGGTGGAGATCAGACGAAGAACATGTTCACGAACCAACGACCCTGTGCGTCTTCTGCGTGTGCCAAATGCAAGCGGTACACAAAAAAGACCCTCTGAATAACATCCAATGATGAAAAATTGTTGACAAAGGCAAGGAAACAACCAATAAGGCTAATGGCATCCAAGACACAACATGAATCCCAAAGTGTGAATAGATGTCTTGCTGTCGAACACAAGGGAGACCACCCAGTCAACGTTTGATGATGAAGTGTCGATTGCTGGGTTCAAGGTGACCTACCAATGATGAAAGTAGGGCCAGGGTGCATCATAAGACCAAAGTATCATGTAATTCTAAGACAAAATTGAGGGTATGTGTTATAGGTGAATCTCCCTATGGACAAGTGGATTCCCTCTTGGTCTCTAGAATCCTAAGGCTAAGACAAAAAGTTCTTAGCATGGACACTGACTTTCTTTTAGATCTAATCAAGCTAATGAATGAAAGAGAAGGAGAAAGATATGTACCTTATGAACGACGTTTGTCCTTGCAAAGTCCAGGCTGAGCTTCGATCTTGATCTCCCTGATAGATCCAGTAAGACAAACAAAGATACAATGGACTTCCTACTCTACTGAGATTAGCTCAATCATATATCCATCTACTGCAGACAAACTTATATGGAACAAGCACAAGTTTGAAAGAAACAAGCCAAGCATTGATTATATTAATGAGAACAAGTAAAAGTACTTACAATCCTTTGAATGAAGGTGTAGTAGCCTCTTCCAGTTCTCCTTTTCCAACCCTTTTGCTCAATCAATCTCCACTGATTGCTTTGATGACATCTCACTCATGAGATCATAAGTTTGATGTAATTGCCAATCTCCATTCTCCCTTTCACCATGAGAAGGCCTCCTTATATAACCTTAGAGAGGTCCAACCACTTGAGATATATTTGGGATAAGTTGAGGATTCCTCTCCTTCAGTTGAGGATCTCCTCTAATATCATGCCTTGACCATCTATTTGAATCCAACTACCTTAAGGAATTGAGGGATTCTTTCCTTATTTGCCTCAACAAACCCAAAATTTGCTAAAAAGAGGGTAGCGCTCCCCCATAAGGGTGCACAGGGAACTCAAGCACTCCCCCAAAGAGGCTCAGGGAGTGCCAACACTCCTTGACAGTGGGTAGGGGAGAGCTCCTCTCCAAAATCCATTTTTTTGTGGTTTTCTCAATGTCAAAAGGCTTGTACTTCTTGTTAAGTGATTTCTCTTCTTTCAAACTAACCTTTGAGGTGTCTTAAGTGTCTTCATGATGTCGTTAGAGACACAACATATGAAAGATGGCAGTATGATGTTTTTGACACTTGCAACACTTATAGTCAAGATGCGACACTTGCGGACAAGATGTGACACTTACAACACTCGTAATGACGACACTTGCGACACTATTGAAGTGAGTAATTTTGAGGTGTAATAGATTTCCTCCCAAAGTACGAAGTTAGAAGACGATGATGGCTAAAGTAATTTGTAGAATTTTTTTGAGCAAGGGTATGGACGCGGAGAGACTAGAAAAAGCTACACACAACCATCAAAAAAATATTATGACATGTTTCAAACCCAAGGCAGGCATACCTATGCTTGAGTGATAAAGACTTTTTAGATATGGCCACCATAAAATACATTGTGGATCCATCATTATATTGACAAAATGGTATTGCCACTATAGATACAATGTGGATCTATACTCCTATAAACTGAACTGATCGTAGCCACAAAGAATACACAGTGGATCTACGAAATGACAAGAAATCATCCAATCAGAGGTCATTGATGTAAACCCACTGTTGGATGCGAGGAGGCCTGCCATTGAGGCATGTAGGTCCCAAGGTACTAACTGGTTTCTAAGTCTATCTCTTGGATAATGTGCTAAAGCCGACAAGAATAGACTCGTCGAGGGAGGGCCTTGATGTGTCCCCCATCAATGACAAAAAATGGACACAAAGATGTAATTGGTGGATCAAATGAACATGGACTGACATGGGTATTGAAACAGGATATTTGTGATGGCTGACTCTCGAGGCAGATACTTTCCTTGAACACTGAGCCACATCAATAGAAACTTGACATGGACCAAAACTTGATGTTGCAGTGGATGCTGTGACTTTCGTCGGGTGACCGAAAGGAGTAAAAGAAAATAAGAGGATTGGCTTAGTGCAGAGGTTTAATGGATTAAAATGCATGCAAATACAAAGTGCCATGTTCAAGGGTGACTGTAAGAGAAACTGGTAGTGTTCTAAAAAACTGCTTGGCTTGCTTCTTTCAATTTTTCCCCCACCCAGATAGACGAGTACCTCTTTTTAATTTAATGAGCCTGAGGAGGGTAACACATGCTCGATATTACTCACCTTCGGTAAGTCCTTCCTTTGTTTAATGAACTGGAAGAAGTAAGGGTTCGATCCCATATGAAGAATTGGCTGGAGACATGCCCTCTAAGCTTCAATTCATTCACCGACTTTGAGGCTATCACCAATTTCTCTACTAGATGGAGAAAAAGGATAAGGATGGATGAAATGAAGGTTCAAGAGATGTGACTGTTTCATTTTTTAACGAGCTTGACATAGGAAAAGAACTATGCTCAGGGCTTTGGGTTCAATCCCTAGATTGTTGTTTCATTTTTTAACGAGCTTGCTACAGAGAGGAAAACTATGCTCAAGGCCTCTGTTTCATTTTTCAACGAGCTTGCTACAGAGAAAAGAAACTATTCTTGTGACCTCTGTTTAATTTTTTAACGAGCTTTCCACAGAGAGAAAAACTATGCTCATGACCTCTCCTAGATCATGGCTTCCAAGAGAATAATGCTATAGAAATATGCCATGTTAAGGGACAAAACCTAGTCATGGCTTCCAAGAGATCTTCACTGGATGGAAGAAAATCACTCTGGAAGGAACACATGTCGAGGGTTGCGACAGGGGTAAGGAGATCAAGCTCCAATAGCCCCACCGAAGAGATCACCATGTCAACTATCAGATCCAAATCATCGGAAGTTGAAGGCATGGGAGATGATGGAAAATCGACATTAGGAGGGGAGATAAACTATATATTTGCCTGAATTTCTTCATGAGTAAAAAAAAAAGGGATCGATGATGGTTATCATCCCGAGGTAGCTCGTCAATTCTCAACATTTCCATAATAGATTCATTCGAGGGAAAAATTGGGGAAATGTAGTCGATCGCAGACGACAAGGAACTTAATCGTGATGGCATCGAGTAACTGTCGGGTGCCAATAGATGTTGGTCATCCGACGAGGGAGAAGCGAATTGGATAGAAACGTATGAGGTTTCGGCTGAACTAAGTGGCACTGAGTCACCTAGTGCATCGAATTCCAAAGGACTAAGTACAATCCAAGGGTCAGATGATTCCAAGGATTGATAAGCCGTGGTTGAAATCATATCAACAGTGGCAATATGATGTGTAGTCGGTGGAAGTGGTGTAGGGAAGGTACCCATGAGGCTAGAATATTTTAGTAAGCCAACACCAACACTTTCATACATGATCTTGTGGTCTCCCAAGAAAGGAATGTTGTTGGTAGCAGGAGCGCAAGCATCGGTTGTGCAGAAATCTAACTGATCAACAACGACAATTTTTCCCTGATGAGGAAATTGTACACATCGAAAGACCGATGAGGCAATGACAGTCATAGCATAAAACCAACTTCTTCCAAGTAACAAGTTGTAATCAAGGGGAGCATCGACCACCTCGACATCAATAGTGACATTTTTGCCATGCAATTGGATGGGTAGGGACTGTAAAAGCCCGTGGGGATGAAAACCTCACCCATCAAAAGTGCGTAACATTGTTGGGGATTTGTTAAGTGCAGGTGATTTTAAAACTTTCCAACATGCTAAATACATGACACAAGTTGAGGCTCCCTCATCCAAAATAGTTCAGTGGATTTGTTGATTGTGAAAAACAACATCAACTTGGAAAGAAAGTTGGTGGGAGAGTCGAGATGCATCATTTTCTAGGTTATATGGTTGGATGACTCAGGATCAATAATGCCAATATCAGCCAAGAGCATTCTATGTTGACTGGGTCAGTGCTGTAGAACTTCTACTCAGACATAGCACATGGTTCTTGAGCCAAATCTTCAAGAATGTTGTATTTCTTTGCGGCACGTGAAATAGGATTAAAGGTATCTTTGTAGATAGTGCTCTTAGGAGGGCATAAGATAGAGTCAAATGTAGGTTTCTCAATATAAAGTGGTCCAGACGGAGTATTAACCGATGGAGGACAGTGGAGGATGGTGATGGATCTGGTAAAGTACTGGTACCGTTAGTGTCTTTTCCTTTGTTAGGGTTACCTGGTGTGTCATATGTCTTAGAGTGAGTGTTCAAATTAATCCCATTAAACATATAAATATGTGCACTCGTCGAGGCCTCATCATGAGGATGGCTAGAACTGCCTCAGGAGAGGGGGTTTGAGCAACCATGGATTGCTGCTGTGGAAAAGGTTGAGTAAGCATAGCGGGTTGTGAATTTACCTAGAAAAGTTTGGCCACTTCATTGCAATGTGGGCAGTTTCGAGTGTAGTGATCGTCACCACAAATGATACACGGGAATTTCAGTTTTCGTTGTGGCTGCTTTTCGGTAGCAGGTGTTTGAGCTTGATGTTTTAGTTGTTCATTGTTATTAGTATTTTTTGATTTATTTTTTGTCTTCTTCTTACCTGTGGATTGTTGTGAAGGGGAAGATTGAACTACATTCACCTCAGAGATCCGAGTTTGGGGGGAGGTAGAGGAGAGTGTGATTGATTGGGAAGTAGATTGAGTTTTGACGAAACCGATAACACCGTTTGCATGAGATGAGGATGATGTCTTGGATGGATGGATATTAGCTCGAGCAACATTTGGAAGAAAATCATACAATGTACTAGATTGGGAATAAACCAAATCTAAGTACTGAGCCCGAGCAATGGTTTCTTCCTTGGTGTCTGCACCACCCATAGTGACATCGCGAGCGATCGGGGGTAAAAGTGATTTAGTAAACCATTCCACCAATAATATGTCAGGAATGATTACCTTGATCATCCTTCATCGTCGTTTCCACTCATGAATTTGGTCAAAGATATGCACATAGTCAGTTTGAAAAAGGGAGGTCAAGAGTTCAGTACCCATCTCGTAGTGAATAGGTAGTTGAAAGTGTGTGAGGAAATACATGGCAAGGGAGTTGTAATCATGAAAAGAAGCACATGGTAGTTCAATATACCACTTTGCTGCTGAGCCCGTAAGTGTTCACTAGAAAAGACGCAAACGTATAGAATCATCCATGAGGGAGTTTGATGAACACCACAAATGGAAAGTCATCACATGGTTATTTGGATCTTCTCCATATTTTCCATCAAATTTCAGAATATTGGAAGGAAGTTTAGCTGGGATAACTGGCCAAATCGGTGAATGAAAAATAGGATCATTATTCAACCGAGACAAGTCTGGGAGATCTCGAGTTATAAGGAAAGGAAGTTGTCGGTTAATTTGCGGATGATACTGGTGTGGCATAGGAACACCAGTAGGACCATAAACTAGGTTAGGTGGATAGTTGTAACCAGTAGGTCCTCCTACATACGGTTGTTGCTGGCCAGGATAAGCAAGATTTGATGATAGTTGAGAAACATTTGCATAACCCGGTGGGTTTTGAGCATTATAAGCTGGGTGATTTTCTTGCCCATAAGGAGGATAAACATTTTTCCCTTGAGTATGGTAAGGAGTAGATCTCAGAGGCGGATACACATTAGACCCATGAGGAGGATAAGGTTTTTGTCCCTAAGAACTCCAGGTGGTGTTTGGGATGCTGCCCGGATAAGGTTGTCCATAAGATGTTCCAGAAGGAACATGATTTGATACTCCTCCTTGTGGGTTATGATATGAGTTCCCCCCAACGTGGGGTTGGGTAAAAGTGCCTCTTGAAGATACTCCCTAGGATTGTGAAGGGTTTCCAACAAATGAAGGTTTCCCCCCTGCTAGCAGTGGATTAACGACCGGGGTATGACTGGCAAAGGGAGGTTGCCCGAGCATGAAAAGGGGATTGTCCCTTGAGAGGGGTAGGTCCTCCATAAAATGGTGGTCCTCCAGAAAGGAAAGGTACACTAGATGGTGGTTTCCCTCTAGTTGGTTGTATTTTGTTGGAAAGGGTCTGCATTATCAGTTTAAATGATGTCCCAACAGGATCGTACGAAACATGTGGAGTTGTAGAGTGAAAGTTTGTAAAATCGGGGGTAGGGATTGAAGTGCCTTGGGAATGAGTAGAGGTGATGAGTCCAACATTTGGATAGACTTGTGTTGATGCAATAGTAGGGTTAATGACCTGATCGATGGGGTGATTCATGGTTTGACCAGATGGTCCACTTTCAACAGGAGGGTCATGAGGATTAAAGGGTTGTTGAAAGGACTCAAAATGCTCATAGAGATTGCATCCTGGTGAAGTCCTCCATACAGAACGAACAGGTGTGGGATTTATATCTATTGTAGTGGTAGGACAAACAAGAGTTCTATACTCATCACCGAAGGTTGGTTCTGTGGATCCCATATATGTCTTGGTAAAATCTCTCGCAGATAATTGTGGGACCTCTTCGTCTATGACGTTCCATAGGGAGTCTAAACAAAGAAAAAGTGGTTCGAGAGGGGTTACCGACACAGATGTAGTGAGAGGAGTGGGATTCTCAACTATAACAAAAGAACCTTTTGAGTTATCTAATGGAGGAGCAACAACACTTCCAGCGTTAGATTGATTTTCTACCTCTCCACGGTAATTGTCTTTTGGAGGGTTAGGAGGTAAGGGTTGGTAGCCTTTTAGAGGAAAACCTTGCATCCTACGTGATCGACGAAGACCTTTATCGTCTACATGCTCAATTTTGGAGAATAACAGTACACGCTGAAAATCTAGGGCCAACTAACAAAAAGAAACAACATACGCTAACAAAATCTAGGAATAAAAACCAAGCAAACAAAACTTCTCTTGATGATCGTGCTAGTTGGTGATGAAATCCAATGTCGCATGATCAAGTCAAGAAGGGGCTACGATATGGTGGAACAATTACAATGGTGACCTACTTAACAAAATTTCACCTTGGTGTAAGCTTCCACACAGTAATTGTGGATTTACCCTCCAAGGAGCCCGAGTGAGTTTGACCAATGTCTGTCCTAGGTATAGTGAGACTTCCCTTCACTGTAACCTCATGTAAGTACCTAAGTATTATGGAAACTATGGACACCAACTCGCAGTCAGCCCCTGGGCGGGTACAATCGACAATCTGGTCTAAATGTATGGGCAGGATAACAAGCCTGAAATCAACTCGAGAAGCTCCCACACATAATCATGGGTATACCTTCAAGTGACCCCCAATATACGATCCGACCACTACAAATAGTTGAACCATGGAGGGATAATCTTTGTAACTCACCCGAGTGCGACCTCGTGTGTAACCCCTGTGTGAGAGGGGGATCCCAGAAATCCTAAATGACAATTGGATTTGACTCTCCCTGTCTCAGGATGCTAATGTTCATTTTGAAAACTTTGGAGAGTTGTACTCACAACCTAATCCAAAGTGCTAATCCTAGTCTAATGTTGGTAGAAGATCTTAAAAACAAAAATGTTCTAGATAATTTTTAATTAGCTTTGATTTTATGGTCGTTCTTTACTCAAAGGGTGTATGACAATGAAACTAATGGTATGATGACTCAATTCCAAAAAATGCACAAGAAGATATTAAACAATCGTTTCTTTCGATGAATGACTATTTAAGGGAAAGAGAGAAAGTTGTTTTCACTATCAAACATTAATATGCAATGTCCTCAATCAATTTGTTTCTCACTCAAATCCGATGCAATGCTAAAAATTTCAGAAATGCCTTCTAATATCCAAACCAATCACTAAAATATGTCCTTTTTCTTATATGTGAATGATAATCAGATGAAAGACTTCTAAATGTCAATCAAACTTCAAGATTAAACAATCAGAAGCAAACTTCACACAAAACAAAAAATACACTCTCGTCGTGAAATATACAAGAAGGAAAAAGATAACCAAATTGCAAACAAGAACCAGAAATGATGGAAATTTGACCTCATAGATCAAATGAAAAGTTCACAAAACTTTGGATTTCCTCACAAAAATTTTCCCCCATCCAGATAGATGAGTACCTCTTTTTAATTTAACGAGCTCAAGGAGGGTAACACATGCTCGATATGACTCACCTTCGGTAAGTCGTTCTTCCTTTGTTTAACAAACTGGAAGAAGTAAGGGTTCGATCCCATATGGTCCCTTCAATGTATGATTATTTAACGAGTCCAGAGAAGGTAAAATTGGTGGTTTTTCATATTTATAGAGTCTGAAAACGACTTAAAGACGACTCCAATGTTGTCCTTTTTCGTAATGTTAGTCTTAGGAGGCCAAAAAAGAGATAAATTATCACTCGAAAGACACCCTTTCAAACCTTTTAACGAGTGGGAAAGGAAGCAATATCACTCGGAAATATTTTCATGTTTAGAGAGTATGAAAAGAGCTCAAAGACGACTCCAGGGGATTCCTTTTTCGTATATCCATGCAGGCCCGAAAAAGAGATAAAAGTTTACCCGAATGCATTCTCATGTATTTACGAGCACAAGAAAGAACAAAGACTAAGCTTGGTATGCCCCCAGCTTGAAATCTAGTGGCTTAACTCCAGAATGATCATCAAAGGCTGGAGACATGCCCTCCAAGATTCAATTCATTCACCGAATTTGAGGTTGTCACCAATTTCTCTACTAGATGGAGAAAAAGGATAAGGGTGTATGAAATGAAGGTTCAAGAGACGCGACTGTTTCATTTTTTAATGAGCTTGACATAGGAAAATAAGTATGCTCAGGGCTCTGGGTTCAATCCCTAGTATGGTCTCTAATTTCTGTTGTAGGTGAATCCCCCTGCGGACAAGTGGACTCCCTCTTGGTCTCTAGACTCCTAAGGCCAAGATAGAAAGTGCTTAACATGGACATTGACTTTCTTTTAGATCTAATCAAGCTAATGAATGAAAGAGAAGGAGAAAGATATGTACCTTATGAACGAAGTTTTTCCTTGCAAATTCTATGCTGAGATTCGATATTGAGCTCCCTAATAGATCCTGTAAGACAAACAAAGATACAATGGACTTCCTTCTCTACTAATATTAACTCAATCATATATCCATCTACTGCAGACAAACTTATATGGAACAAGCACAAATTTGAAAGAAACAGACCAAACATTGATTATATTAATGATAACAAGTAAAATTAATTACAATCCTTTGAATGAAGGTGTAGCAGCCTCTTCCAGTTCTCCTTGTCCAACCCCTTTGCTCAATCAATCTCCACTGATTGCTTTGATGACATCTCAGTCATGAGATCATAAGTTTGATGTAATTCCCAATCTCCATTCTCCCTTTCACCATGAGAAGGCCTCCTTATATAACCTTAGAGAGGTCCAACCACTTGAGAGATATTTGGGATAAGTTGAGGATTCCTCTCCTTCAGTTGAGGATCTCCCCTAAGATCATGCCTTGACCATCTATTCAAATCCAACTACCTTCAAGAATTAGGGATTCTTTCCTTATTTGCCTCAACAAACCCAGGATTTGATAAAAAGAGGGTAGCGCTCCCCCATAAGGGTGGACAGGTCACTCAAGCACTCCCCCAAAGAGGCTCAGGGAGTGCCAACACTCCCTGACAGTGGGTAGGGGAGTGCTCCTCTCCAAAATTCATTTTTTTGTGGTTTTCTCAATGCCAAAAGGCTTGTACTTCTTGTCAAGTGATTTATCTTCTTCCAAACTAAACTTTGAGTTGTCTTAAGTGTCTTCATGATGTCATTAGAGGCACGACATATGAAAGATGGCAGTATGATGTTTTTGACACTTGCAACACTTATAGTCAAGATGCGACACTTGCGGACAAGATGCGACACTTACAACACTCGTAATGACGACACCTATGTCACTATCGAA
This sequence comes from Picea abies, assembly GCA_900067695.1. Taxonomy (NCBI): domain Eukaryota; kingdom Viridiplantae; phylum Streptophyta; class Pinopsida; order Pinales; family Pinaceae; genus Picea; species Picea abies. The sequence continues at coordinate 17,766 of CBVK0100265282.1, forward strand.
GTGAGTAATTTTGAGGTGTAATAGTATGGCTGACATGCGAAGTCAATATTTTTAAGGAGTGGCTGGCACAGGTTGATAGACTTCCTTTGAACAAGATCATGAGACATATGGTGGACTCTAGCAACATAGACTCAATGATGTTACTATTAGATGAAGGAGGCATCAATAATGTTCTCTATATGGACTGGAACAGTAACCAGTCGGTAGAGAAAACTCTGTAACTAAATCAACTTCCCAAGGCCATGCTAAACCCAAAATTATGATGATGCAAGGACTCAATAACTTTGTGATTTGTTCAAAGGTGACACGAGTGTTACTAATTACAATATAGTACTCCCTTCCCTCCCGTCTTTTTTTTGTTTTTTCATAACAAATGAATGCTATGATACAGAGGAGGGAACAAGTGTCACAAGTAAGAAAAACTAGTTCCAGCAGTGGAACGTACCTATGATCAATGCAGGGGAATGCATGCGGGAGATGGACACTCAGGGTGATGTTCCCTCCAGGGTATAGGGTGTCAAATTGCAAAAGATATAAGCATGGCTCTGCTTGGTTGAGGATGCAAAAACTTCTTAGGTAACGATTTATAATGGAAAGTGAGAACTGGCTAAAGGCTTAATACTGCAAGCGAGGGCATGAGATGCAATCACAACTTAACACCCAAAAATGTCCTTTTTTTATGTCTTTTAGTCTACTTGGGGTGAAAAAGGGGTAAACTTGTGCCAAATAGACATCTTTTCAAATCCAATTTACGAGTGTGAAAAAGAAAATTTCACTCGGTAATCTTTTCTATTTTTGGTAACGAGTCAAAAAAGAGATTAACTAAGACTCATGACCTTTCAATTCCAATTTTAACGAGTCTGAAAGGGATAAATCACACGACAATATTTTCAGTTTTTAGACGAGTTAGAAAAGAGCTTAACTAAGACTCGTTAGGAAGATTCTAGGTGGCAAGCCACGAGAGAGGCCAAGGCTCCCGTACAGACCTTCTATGGAATGTCGGTATCTTATGAAGAACCGACCCAAGCTTGGGAAGACCCAAATATCTCGAAGTCAACGAGGGAAAAGTGATAACGAAGGTTATCGTCTCCGTGTTATATCGGATAATGTCTCTTCTTGGAAAAGACATAGGCGGAGGCATTGGATACCCCACAAGACCATCCCAATCAAAGGGAACCTCGTCAAGACTTGGAGGGAGAGAAATCGAGAAGAGTAAAACTCTCTCTTGTTCAGAAGGTGAAGTAATAAAAATGCTAAGTACATGGCATAGAAGGTATAGAACTAGAACCAGAAGAGCGGGATCGACCAAAAATTGCATTGGCATGACCGCTTCCTTAGACTTGTCACTCTCTGAGAGAAGAGTGGGGTCGATCTAATATTGCATCAATACGACCACTTCCTCAACCATTGGTTGAATAGGATGTGAGACAACAAGGTCAAGAGGTGCATCACCCCAAAAAACATGAGTGTTGTCAGTCGAAGATTGCATCGACACAACCGTTGGTTGAACAAGATGCGAGACAAAAAGGTCGAGTGTTGCATCACCCCCAAACATAGGAGAGGTGTCGGTCGAAGATTGCATTGACATGACCACCCATTGAACGGGATGTGAGACAACAAGGTCAAAGGACTCATCAACCCCTAAAGAAAAAGGGCCATCAACCGAAGATTGCATTGGCATGATTGTTGTATGAACCAAAGAAGTAACAGAGTGTTGTGAAACCATAAATGTATCAAAACCCGAAGGGCCCTGAGGTGAGCTCCATGCTTCTCGTATCCCAACATTAATATGACACAAATGAGTAGGGTGACTTCCTTCACAAGTACTGCAAAGGAATCTAGGCTTATGTCCGAGACGTCTAGGTTTCTCAATCATATGAATGCCCCCTGCATGACTGGCAGTGGCTGGTGACATGCTTCCGGCATGACTTGCAGAGGCTAGTAGAAAATATACAACATGACTAGTAGAGGTTGGTGATGGATGTGCAGTGTGACTAGTAGTGACCAGACATGTGCCCCCAACATGACTTGCAGTGGCTAGTTGCAAGTCTTCAACATGAATTGCAGAGGTTGTCAACGAATCTCCAACATGACTAGCAGAGGTTGGTGATATAATGCTAGTATGATATGCAGTGACTGGACTTGTGCCCCCAACATGACTTTCAAGGACTGGTTGCAGGTCTTCAACATGACTCGCAGAGGTTGTCGACCAATATCCAACATGGCTAGCAGAGGTTGGTGATATAATGCCAGTATGACACACAGTGACTGGACTTGTGGTGGTGGTGAATTACAACATTTGAGACCAAGGTCCAAGGAAAGATTGGTTCTAAAAAATTGTAGGCCAAGAAGGATCCTGGTTTACACCTTGTCCCTGTCCAACAAGATAGTATCCTCCTCTATACTGATTCATAAAGGGTTGTAAGGGAATAGAATTCGCTTGCGAAGAGAAAGAGACATGACAAGGGTGACTCATGTGAGGATATATGTTTCCCCCATAGGAAGGAACTTCATGCGGGAGGTTTCCCATACTATAAAAATAATTCCCCCTGGATGAAACAACAGAGGGAAAACGAAGGTCTGCCATGGAAAAAGTGTTCGTAGGAACCAACATAGCGGAAGAAGGATAAGTGGACGGAGTGTAACATGTGGAAGGATTGCTTAATTGGGAGCTTACTTCTCGCATAGTGGATTCATAGGAAGGAAGATTCCAACCTCCTACCGTAAGGGGAGGTTGAAGGATATGACTCCCACCAAACAAAGAGGGATAAGGAGGCATCGTGCCCCCAGACCCAAAACTTGTATTCACATAAGGAAGTGAGATAGAGGATGGAAAGTGCGAAGACATATCAAGCATTCCATGAGAAACATGGTTAGAGACCCAAGGCGTTGACTGAGTACCATAATTTGGCATACCATTATAAAAAGCGGAT
>CBVK0100265295.1:0-14156 GCA_900067695.1 Picea abies
CTGTACATTCTTGAAAATCATCATCTATGGATAACATACAATTTCCTAAATCCTGATCAACAACATAGACTGGATAATTATTTGAGTTTTGAGGATCACTTACTGTATAGGCTAGTCTAGTTTCTTTGTACAATCTGGTAAATTGTCCACCAAAAATTAGAATAGTAGGATATGTCATGTCCAACTGAACTGATCCTCGTAACTTTGAACCCCAAGATCTTGATAAAAGAATGTGATATTTTGCAAGAACATCGACTACCACCACATCCATGAGAACATTTTTTACGAGAATTTGAGCTAGATTTACAACTAAATATTTAATCATACCCAGACAGTTAACCTTTATGGATTCAAAAGAATATAAATCTTGATAAGTTATGGTAATTTTTAAGCTCAATTTTTCCATTATTATTATTGGCATCAAATTTTGTGAAGCACCTAAATCTAACATGCAGTTGTGTAACAAATGATCATGCACAGTAAGAGTGATATAAAATGGATCAACTGAGTCTTTATCATTTTCAATACATGGTCCAAACATAATCATTGGTTTCTCATCTTGCAAGTTAGTAACATCAACTGGGCATTATGCATCTGAAAAATTAATTACCTTTGAAATATGCTTCTTGTAAACCGGATTTCTGGTGAAAAATTAATTACCTTTGAAATATGCTTCTTGTAAACCGGATTTCTGGCAAGTTCAACCAAAGGAACTAGAATTTTAATCTTATTCAATTCATTCTCAAGATTGAAGATACCAACTAAATTTTCTAATTATTTGGTATGAACTTCAACTTCTTTGTTCTCCATCTTTTTAGTTTGCATTGCTTTAGTTTCAACTTGCTTTATTTGAGCAACTTGTACTTTAATAGGTGATTTTGAAACCACTCCTTCATTTTCTTTATTCTGTGACAAGAGATTTTTTGGTGGATTGGTAGTGGAAGTATTTTCTCTTGGGCTAAAATCATATTTATTATGGAGCTCAGCCATTATTGAATCAACAAGATATTTATATTGAGTTGTAGAGTCTCCCAAGTTATTGATATTTTGGTCATCAAATAATGATCTAAGATTTAAATATTTCTCATAGTCTAGTTTAGTTAAATGAGGTTCAACACCATCATCGCTAAGATTGTTTATATCCTCATCTAATTCATCGTAATCTTGAACATCATCTCCCTATATAAGATTTTATATTTTAAAAGGAGCTTGAATCTTTTGTTCCTCATTGTTGATTTTCCTCTATTGAATATGAGGGCTTGTATTAAGGTTTCTCCTAAATTGGTTTTGATTTCTAAAATATGGATCGAGTTTGGCTTTCTCAATTTCCATCCTGGAATTTTTTTTTGATAAATATTTAATGATCTTAGACATTTCATCCATCTTTTCTTCTTTTGTGTTTTTTCCAGAACTGGAGGGTCCTGGTTGTTCTTTAAACCTTATAGGTTCTCTTATTCTGATGTCAACCTTTGTTTTCAATTTTCTTGATGCCATCATATTTGATTCAATTTCGATAGAATCATCTTGCATTCCATACAAATTTGTGGCTCTTATTTCCCTTAAAAGTAAAGCGAAATATGAATCAAAATCCCCTGCAAAAGTAACTTTAGCAGTTGGTTGGGAAGGTTTTACTTCGGTTTGGATTTTTCTATAAATTTTATTGAATCTTTAGATAAATTATCAAACAATTTCAGATGTTTTCTTCCTTAAAGATCTAAATTTAGTTAAGTAATATAAATGGTTCTTTTTCTCACCCTATTGTCTTAAGAAAGAAGTCTCTAAATCATCATATGATGGTATAGAATTTGCAGGATGTCCCCTAAACCAAGTTCTAACTTTTCCCTCAAAAGTATGTACTAACAATCTCATGTAAACGTCTTCATGTTCAATATTGAGAATATCAACAAATTGATCAAAAAATGCTATATGCTCTATGGTTGTTAAATCCCCCTCTCCCATAAATTTAGGTAGAATATTCATATAATTATCAGGTAGATTATGTAGAACAACAGGAAGGTCCAAGGGAGCATATCTAGCAATGACTTTGGAAAAATCCTCGAAGGAGGTGGTGGTGGATTTATATTTCCACCAACCCCACCACCTCCTACACCTCCAACACCAGCCATTGAAATTTTAGGAGAAGAGATACTAGGGATATGTTGTAGATTATCAAAGATTTCAAAAGACTAATGTACTAGATCTTTAATTGCTTCAAGAATGCGAGATCAAATTTCTTCTAGATAATCAAAAGGTGATGGATCTCATGAGAGGAATGTAAAAACAAAATCAACTGGAAAATGGGAACTTGAACTTAGTCTTTTAGATTGGCTAGATGGATAAATAGAGGAAGTAATAAGAGATGAGCTTGAGTATAAAGTGTGATCTTCAGGATTTTCAGAGACAAAAACTTTTTACTTCAAGAAGACTAAGAATAGATGGTGTATAGATGTTATTAATAATTGAAGAAGATTCATTATTCTCACTAGTAAAAGTGTTTATCAAAGAGATAGGAGTATTCTGGAAATTTTCTCCCTTTGGATCATATAATTTTACTTTGGGAATTACCTCCTCCGGATTTTCTAACTCAACTTCATGATTACTAGTTGAGGCTTCTGCAGAATGAGATTTTTGATGTTTTATTTAGAACTAAGTAAAATTACTTCTTCTGCTGGAATCTTAACATTAACTTGAGTAACCTTAGGTTGATAGATCTTAATTTTTGATGCAGACGTGTTAGAACTATGTAAATTCATTCGACTGATAAACAAACGAGAGAGGTAACCTACAAACCAACTTTAGAGCTGGGTACTAGATTGCTTAGCTCAGAGAGGGTTCTCTCATGTCACTTGATGTTTCTTTGGAAATCAATGGCTAGATTTAGTTACACAGTTTAAATTGCTTAAGCCGAGAGCATCACAAGATGAATTCTGAGATTTTGAACTATCCAATTTAAACAGAATAAAGTGTGAATGGATTAAAGAACACATGAAATACATACAAGGAGAGAAGACAAAACTCATATCACCACCATTAGAATCTTTTCATAGAGATTTCAAAAGCTTCTGCATATGTATTCAATTAAGCTCCAAAAAATTACAATTGAGTTCAGAACAACTAAAAAGGTTCCCTTGCACTTTTTCCAACATTAATACATTCGAAACTTCTAATATTTATACAATTCGAGTTCCTTCAAGTAGAAACCGATTACAATAGTTGAACTGAAACGTTTCAAATTCTAAAACTGACTACAGTAATCAAATTTGACAGTTTCAGTATGGGAACCAATTACAATGATAATAAAAAACATTTCATGGACAAACGATCGATTTATCTGACTCTTTAGCTTTTTCCTTCACCATCTTTCCTGTTTTGGTCCTCTGTTGGACCTACCATTTTGGTGACACTTGGTCATTATCTGCTGGTCCCTAGAAAATGCACTTTGTTTTACCCATCTGCACTATCTCTTTCCACTGCAAGTCAGAATGGATATTGTAGTCCATCATTTCTTTAATTAGGATCTCTAGATCAATGCAAGAGGCATACATCATGACTGGCAATCCAATCTTTATTGTCTTGAATTGATTCAAAAATTCAAAATCTGTGATCAAATATTCCACCAGGGTTGCTCCTTTCAAGTTTTCCTCTAGGTTTTCAAACCTCGAGTGATCCATTCTGCATTGGGCGGGGCAAGAGTTGTATTCCTCTCAATCATACAATTTTCCTTTGCCATCCCAAAATGGTGGGAGGCCTTTGATGAACAACTCTTCAAACGAAAATTTGAATTCTTGTATACTCTACTCCATCTATATGGCCTTGGTTTGGACTGATTTTAGTAGGTTATGCTTGGCAATGACCCTCATGTCCCAGATGATCAATGTAGTCCCGTATTCTATCCCAATGTGATAAAGTTCTGTAGTGGGGATGGAATTCAACAGGTTTATAGCCTTTTGGGCCAACTCTGATGGTTTCTAAGACAGGGTCTCATTTACAACAGTGCACCTGCTTCTAGCTATGATATCCATGATATCTTTGTCATTGATGAATTTCAAGTACACCCTGAACTTGGTAGCTTCAACAACAATAGAATCCCAGATGATGTGTTTGGCTCCCTGCAACAGTCCTTTGCCTCTCACCCTTGTTTTCATCTTTTCTACTCTTTCCTGGAAAGCTTGATTATCCGTTTGTAACTGATCCATCCTCTCATCTTTTGTTTTCATTTCTTGTTTCAACTTCTCTATATCTCCCTTTAGACCTTTGATTTCTCTCACCTTCAGGCTAACTTGGGACATAGCCTGGACAAGTCCTTCATTGCTCGGCCCAACTTCTGTTGTAGAAGGTACAGTTACAACCATGTTTGGTACTTCTATCTGCCCTTGTGACCAGTTCACTTTTTCTTTCTCCAACTGTAATACCTTGGCCTTGTAATTGAATACGTCTTGTTGAAATGCATCCTTCTCTTGTTCTAGAGAAACCAATTATGTCATTTTTGGATTATCTGTGGCAGACACTTTCAGTTTCTTCTTCAATCTATGAATCAACTTGTGTTTTTCTTCTAAGGAGGTTTTCACTCCCTAAGGGCCTTCATATTCTAGCCTCTTGACCTGAGTTTTTCAAGCTCTGTTGGATGCTTTTTCTTGCCTCAACTGCCCTTCCAACTTAATTGTATAAGTTGACAGTTTTGAATTCTTCAAGCTCTGAACCAAGTAATATGAATACAACATGTCACTAGTGTTCATGTGGAATTTCACCTTGTCTAGGGCACTAATATTTTCATATTTTAACTTGATCTCGGATACTTTATCCTCATCTGCAACTGCTATATTAAATTTTTTCTTCTCTACATCTCTCACTGTGAACATAGAATACTTATGTTGAGATATATTTTCTACTTCATGGATTAAATCCCTCATTTCATTCATGGCCAAGTTTCCTATCTAAGGATATTGCTTTTCCAAATCTAATTTAGAGTGATAGGCTACTCCAGTTTCCTTATCAAAGATGTGCTTTTTCCTGTTGAAAGTTCTTGAGTTACCTTCACTTTGGAGCTTTCTCCCTTTACCAACTTCTACATTGTTGATGCCACTCTCCACCATATCCATATTTACCCGTTCTTTAGGACCTTCCTCTTCTAGATCCACTATCTATGGGGATTGTGTGATCTTCATCTTTTTAGGGGCAGTCTGCTGACTGTTGGTGCCTAGGGCCTATGAACTTCTCCTTTTGTTGTAAACACTTATCTTGGGAACTTTAACTATCATCTTCTGAGGAGTATTTTGTATTTGAGTTTGTTGTAGGGTTGCCTCCACTTTCTTGGTCTGATATGGCTGCAATATTTCTTCTATATCAACACAGACATCTAGATTTTCCAATTTTTCAAATCCCTCAACATGTTCATGCTCATAGGGGGCCTGCTTGTTTATCAGTCTTCTCTTGGATATGATCTAATGTGGATCATATATTCTTCCATGTAGTTGTGCAAATCCAAACTCCTTGATCTTGTCCTGAATCTAAGATAAGCATGATCTAGTTTTTACAATGAAGGATCCAATGATGAAAGTGAATTTGAGGTTGGATGCCTTGTGTAGTTGCAGGAATCTCTCTATCTCTGATATGATTCTTTTCCTGATGAACTCCAAGGAAAATACTATGGGTTTCATAAAAATAGGCAGATGATAGGGGGATTCCTGAAAACCATAAAACCATATCACTATTAAATGCACGAACATCACCCAATCTCCCACTCTATTTTCTGGATTTGGTTGTAAATAACTCCTCATGTCATCTAGGACTCTTGGCAGGATGGTGTTGAAAATCAGGTTGTAAAATCTGGACATAACCTTGTTGATAAAGATGAGAATTATGATTCTTTTTCATTCAGTTGATATGAATTCTACTTCAGGGAAATCTATCTTGTTTGTCTCCAGGAAAATATTCAACAAGCATGTGTAATACCTGAAGTGTCTTAGTGACTGAAAATTCACTAGCTGCTTGTGGATATTATCAACTATGAATTCATCAAAGATGATGCAAACTCACTGAATGGACTCTGACTGAACAAATGATAACAAAAAACTTAACATGACCTCGACCACATACTTGTCATTATCTAAACCTAAAATCTGACTCAATATGGAACAAACCCATTGCACTTCAATAACCATGATATTTACACTCATTGGCAGGGAAAAACTTTCAGAAACATGCTCTGGTTTGGCAATTGTTTGCAAAAATAGGTCTTTGACATATGAGGTACATTCCTTGTAAAACATAATTATCTTTCCTTCTTCAAATGGTTCATATGTTGTGGAGAGGGACTCAGGTATGCCAAGGGGATTTTGAATAGATAGACTCTCTACCCCCTCAGATCCTTGTTTATTTAAGACAGATTTCTCTTCTTGTGAATACTACTCTACACACCAACCTATGAATTCAGGGAAGGGGAATGTGACATCGAAAACATAAGGGACTATGGTGGCCTGGACTACTTCAAGGAAGGGTATCTGTTTCCCTACATTATCTGATAGATTAGCTCTGGACACGGAGATGGGAGAAATGGTTATTTCAATGTTGAACACATATGAATCTTTGTCAATTAGGGATTCTTCGTTTAACATTGGGATCTTGTTCTAATACTAACATAATGATAGGGACCATGGTGGAAATAAAAAATACCTGTGAATGAGTAGAAAATGCATGAGTTTGGCATATTGTTGAGCTTCAATTTGAATGGAGTAGTTGGGCAAATCTTCCAACGTTCCAGTAATTTGAAAAATAATAAAATAACGACAAGTGTCCCCTTTTATATACTTTTCCATTTTTGAGGGGGAGGGGAAGTGGTTTGGGGAAACTCGCTTATCACCCCGAAATGCACCTAGTGGTGCTCATGTTCCTGATATGAAAGAACAGTTTACTTTTCTGTCCATGTTCAGTAATTATCCTATGCGCATGCTCTCCCCCCGAAACGATCATCAACCGTTGATCTGTAGTGCTCGCAATATGTGACCCATCGGGTCCCATAAACTTCGCACTACCACTGGATTTATCCTTCTCCAGCTAGATTTGGCCCTGTCCTCTAGGTTATCACGCCTCTACATCAGTTTAACATCGCACTAAATTTTGAAAACCAAATCTCCCACAAATTTTTTTTATAGTGATAACATGGGCTCCAACTAGGGATGTTATCCTCCCTGCGAGGTATCAAAGAATGATAGACCGAGTTCCTACCCATTGGGCTATGATTTATTCCTACAATTGAAATTACCAACATTTATTTAGAAAACTCAAAATCTACTCAACATAACTCAGGGTCTTCACCTCGAGCTTCAGTTCTGCTGATTTAGTTTCAACTGCTTCAACTAAAAAACTTAAATGATTATATATAATGAATGGAAAGGGTGATGGTTCCTTTAAATGATATAATGATTGAGGCACCTTCCATTCACAGGTCCTCCTCCAATGATGTATCCATTACTTTCATGTATCAGATATGAATTATTCCCATGGTACGCCACGATTTTGAAAGGTCCCCACCATAGATGGTCAAATTTCCCATGCTTTCCCTTGTCTTCATTTCTGGAATCTCATCTCAATACCAATTCTCCCACTTTGAAATCATCCTCCTTGGTATGCCTATCAAAATATTTTTTAATCTTGTCTTGGTGCAGCTGAGCATTGTTGAAGTATTTTTCTCTTATTTTCTAGACATTGATAAGTTCATCTTTTCTTCTTTGAGTGCCATCTATTTCAGCATACTGCTCCTGTAAAAACCTCATCACTGGAAACCCTAATGTAGTAAGAAAATTTTATTATGTTCCATAAACAATCTGGAAGGGTGAAGTGGCAATGGATATTTTTGGAGTGATCCTGTCATCCCATAGTGCATGGGTGAGGTTTTTGTGCCAATATTTTTTGTTATATTGCAACAAGTTTTTGATAATTCTGGTTAAGCTCTTATTGGATGACTCAACCAACCCATTGCCTTGCGGGTAATAAGAAGTGGAGTGGCTAAGATTTATGTTGTAGTCACTGCAACATTTCTCCATATTTTTGGACTTAAATGATGTTGCATTGCTGTAATGATTTTGATTGGACACCCAAACCTGGACAAAATATTGTCTTCCAAAAATTGGATGATAACAACATATGTGGTTGGCCTGGTGGGAACTACCTCAATCCACTTAGTGAATTAATCTGTGGTTGTTAGAATCCACTTGTGTTGATATGAGGAATGTGGATGAATTTATATTATGAAATCAAGGCCCCATTGTCTAAAGGGTGCTTCAACAGAGATGGGTTTCAATGGTAAAGGTTGCAATTTTCTTTTCCCATAAAAAATTTCGCATTCATGACATCTTGAAAACTCTTTATAGACATTAGAAAAAATGCTAGGCTAATATAACCTAGCCCTCAATAACTTGTGCACATTATTTTTCCAATAATGATGTCCTCCACAATAACCCTTATGGAATTCTCTGATGGTCCTCTCTACTTCCTCTTCTAGAAAACAACTTAAAAAAATTCCCCCTCAATCCTTCCAATATAGATATTGATTTACCATACAAAACATTGCTGCTTTCATCTTTAAGAACCTAGCCTTAGTTTTACTCAATTCAGGAGGAGCCTGCAAATTTATTAACACATAAATGATATTTGGATACCATGGGGAGTCAAGGAATCTTTGGGATATCTAGGGGACTCTTTCTTTTCCTGAATCTACTAAAAAATTAGCAATGAACTTTATTTCGAGGAGTTTACAATTTGTCTATGCCATCATCTTGGCAAGCCCCTTCCCTTTGATCAACTTTGTAGGTTTGATCTCAAGGTCATATTCCAGCAACACAACTATCCACTTTCCTCTTTTTCCCTCAGGATCAAGCTGAGTTAAAATATCTTTCACAAAACTGTTGGGCACATAAGAAGTGGTATGAGAATGAAAGATATAAACTCTAAACTTCTTAAGGGCCTTGACCAGTGCATATGCATGCTTTTCCATGATATCATACTTCAATGGGGCATCCTTCAATGTCCTTCTATAGTATGCTATAGGATTCTCAAAAACTTTCTCATCCTTCTGTAGTAAAACCCCAACAATGGTGTGCTCTGAGGAAAAAGAGAACAATACAAAGTATTTTTCAAAGTTAGGACTAGCCAGTACTAGGGCCTTGGTCAATGCCACTTTAATGTCTTCAAAGGGTTTCCTGGCTTCTGGGGTCCACTTTATCTCATTTCCTTTATTGAGCATGTTAGTGATGTACTTTATGATTTCATCCAGGTTAGGGATGAATCTTCTATGTTAGTGATGTACTTTATGATTTCATCCAGGTTAGGGATGAATCTTCTCAGAAAATTCACTTTCCCCAGGAAAGATTGCACTTCTTTCTTGCTTCTATCCTTAAGATCCCCTCAACTCTGTTGGGATCTATCCTTATCCGCTCCTTGGAAATAATGTGTCTCGGTAGCTTCCCTTCTTCCATGCCAAAATTTAACTTCTTGGGGTTCAATGAAATGCCAAAATTTCCACACTTCTGAAAATCCCTTCTTAAATGCTTGAGATGTTCTTCATCAGAAACTGAGTACACAATGATATCATCTAAGTATATAACAATGAATTTTTCCTTTTCATTAGAAAAATCTATGTCCATATCTCTTTGAAATGTTTCCCCTACATTCATGATCCCAAAAGGCATCTTGGCATACATGAATGTACCCCATGGTTTTGTGAATGTTTTCTTTTCTCGATCATTAGGGTGCACCATGATCTGATTGTACCCATAGAAACCATCAAACATTGGCATTTTTTGAGAACCTACCACTTTCTATAGAATGTGATGCATCTTTGGAAGTGGGTAGTTATCCTTGAGAGACACCCTGTTCATATTTATGAAATCCACACACAATATGATCTCCCCACTCTTCTTTCTAACATGCACCAGATTTGCCACCCATTTGGAAAACCTTAAAGATACTATGATCTTGGATTCAAACAACTTGGTTATATCTTTCTCAATCAAGGGAAGCAAAAAATGATTTATCATCCTTAATTTCTGTTTGAAAGGTTTATGATCTTCTTTAGTTGGGATCACATGATGAATTACCTTGGTGTCATAAAATTTCAGATCTTCATAGCTCCAAGAAAAACATCATGGAATTCTTTCATCAAATTGATATATCTATGCTTGACTTTTGGGCTGAGTGTTTTGGACAGCTTAATGACCTTGGGATCTTCCTAAGTCCCAATGTTGCAATATTCAACATCCCCTTCATTTGCTGTAATTTTTGGACTCCTAGCCACATCATTGTTATCAAAGAGTTTATCCAATGGGACCAGGCCCTTGGGAATGATGTTACTCTTCAGCTACACTATATCTCTACCAAAAATCTGATTTTTGAAGTATCCATCCTTTGTGAAAACAGCTGCATCCACCTCTTCATCACAATATTCTTCATCAATATTCAAATTTTCAAATCCATACTCCATTTTGAGGAAAATTTCTATTTGTTTATCATCTTCAAAAACCTTCCAATACTTAATATTATCAGGAAATGTTGGTATGTTCTTGATCTCAACTTCATATCCCCTACTAGGAAAGATTGGAATTTTAAAAACTGACGCTAAAGTGGCAAGGGAATCAACAATCTGATTCTGACCCCTTGGAATCATTGAGAGGTTATATTCTGAAAATTATTCAAGCAGGTCAAGCATTGTATTCTTGTATGCTCTTAATTTGGGGTGCTTGGCTTGATATATTCCCTTCACCTGATTTATGATCAACTCAGAATCCCCATGAACAATTATCCTCTTAGCACCCATTTCTTTTAAATCCTTCAATCCTAACACCAATGCCTCATATTCAGCCATGTTGTTTGTGCAATCAAAAGACAACTTATAAGAGAATAGTTTTGTAGCCAGTTTGGGGGGGTTAATCCAAACACCAGCTCCTTCTCCCTCCCTACTGACAGCTCCATCAAAGTTGATGCTCCACATCTCATTTTCTTCACTTTCATGCTGCTCTGAAAACTTCTCAATTTTCTAATCATATTTATCTTTGATAGCCATATCAATATCTGGCCCTTTCTCTTCAAAACACAGATCATTGAAGAAAATATAAGACCCCAAATCAGTCTCCACGGAGTAGATGGGATGGTTATTCAACTGTGACTTGTTGTTGACCATGTATTTGAGCAAAATCTCTCTATATAATCTCCTATATTAACAAAATTCAGGGATGGTGGCATATGAAATATCCATCTGAAGAGTTCCCTTTAACTTTGCAGCCCATGACCTAGATAAAAGAATGCCAAACATGGGAGGGATATCAGCAACCACTAAATCCATGACCATATTATTTGATGGAATTTGATACAAAGACACCACCAAATATTTGATTTGTTCTAAGCATTTCACCTTCCTTGAATCAAAGGAGAAAATATATTTGTAAGGCCCGGTGATGACAAGGCCCAATTGGTCCATGAACACCTTGGTAATTAGGTTATGGGATGCTCCTGAATCCAACATGGAATTTTGTAGAGTCATATCATGGATCTTCAGGCTGACAAAGAAAGTGGGGACCTCTTCAAGATCACTATTTTCCTCTACACATGGGCCAAATAAGATAGCAGGGTGATCATCTTGTATGTTCAAAGTGTCAAGAGTTTGTTCCATATTAAGATTCTTGATGAACTGATTTCTATATGCACTATTCTTGATCAATTCATTGAATGGTACAAAAATCTTAATCTTGGCCATCTCACTTTCAAAATTAAAGGAGGATGAGGTTTTCTCTAACTCTTTGGTGATTGTCTCCTTTCTTGTTCCAGGTACCTTTTTCTGGGATTCTTCCTTCTAACCTTTATCCACAACCTCTTTTGCAACATAGTCCTTTTTGGGTTGACTTGAAGAAGGTATTTTATTCTAATCTTCTTTGGTAGGATTTCCCTTTGGAGGGTTTGCAGACACTTTCTAGTTTCAAAGATTATATTGTCTCAGGAATTGCATGATGGAATTCTGCAACCCTGTTCGGTAATCTTCTCTTTCTACTGACAATCTGTCATCATTTTCCTGCATGGATATTTCATTAGCATCCATGAACTGGTCATGTTCCTCTTTAGTAAAAAACACCTCTGTCTCATCACCATCACAACAATGCATGTTGTTTTCAAAATTGTCATCATAATTCTCATTTACATAGTTATTTTGAAAAGTAGGTCTTATTTGTTGATCCCTCTGATTTCCCTGATTCCCCTGATTTCTCTGATCTCTTTGTCTAATTTGTGGGACTGCTGGTCTTCTCTGATTTTTGGGTGGAACATTTTTTTATTCTCTGGTGTTAGGCTTATTATCTAAAGCCATTTCTCCATCATTTTCTCCATAGTTTTCATCATCATTTCAAACCTTTCTTCTAATGTTTGTGAGGTTGAAGGTTGTGCCTTATCTTGAACTTTGTTCATGTCCCTGTCAAAGTCAACTTTGGTATTTCCTGAGGCCATTAGGTTCACTTCCACTTCTATTTCATCATTCATCATGCCATCTAATGAGGTAGATATTCTTTCCCTCAACAAAAAATCAAAATCACTTTCAAAGGAATCAACATATCCGAGTTGGGAAACTTTAGGGGGGGGTTTTACCTCAGTACGAATTATATTATAGACCTTTACAAATCTAGCTGAAAACTCCTGCATTATTTTGTTAGGTGACCTCGTCATGTTGTTATGCTAAGTCAACAACTAAAGGGAGTTTTTCTTATCACCCCACTTTGCAAGAAAATTGGTTTCAAAGGCCTCAAAATTTATGATACTAGTTGTTGGGAGAGCTCTGAACCACTTTCTCACTTCTCCTGCAAGACTTTGTGCAAACAACCTCATTTTCGCATCTTCAAAATCTATTTCTTCTAAGTCTATAAAATCATTGAACCAGTCTAGATGTTTCTGGGTTGACACACTGCCTTCAACATCGTAAAATTTGATCCTTAGATTATACTCCTGGCATAAATCATGTAACTGAGCAGGGAGTACAAGAGGGGAAAACCTAGCTACCATGGCTGTTGTGAGGACTTTACGTGGCTGATGATTTTGAGTGGGGATCACAAGAGGCTTGGTAGAGGCAGCTAAAATTAAATCTTGGAACCTCTTCTTGTCAAAAAATGACCTCATTCAAACAAGATCCAGATTTAGTTCTGAACAGAGTTTGCTCAAATTTCACATCAAACTCAAGATATTCAATGCTTGTTACTCCATCTTTGGGAAAGGATAGATATTTGTCTAAATGTAAATCTAGGCTTATTTTCCTTTCTTTTCTTTTGTGTACAAGATTCTCAGGATCAAACATAGGGATTGTAGCTTTTGGGTCTGGGTTTCTCCTGGTGTGAATTCTCTTGGGAGCCAGGATTTCTAGCTCAAAATACTTGGTGCTACTGGTCTCTTGGTAATGGAGTCACCAGGGTAAAAGTAGCCTCGGCCAATAAGGTGTTTGATTCACTGTCACCCTCAAGAATCAAATTTGAAGCTTTAAGTCATTATTTTCCCAGGGAATATTTCACTTTCGATCCATGACAACAGCGCCAGAATATTATCACTCTGTAAATTTGTTTAGATTATAAACAAACAATAGAGGTAACCTACAAACCAAATTTAGAGCTGGGTACTAGCCTACTCAGCTCAGAGAGGGATCTCTCATGTCACTTGATGTTTCTTTGGAAATCAATGGCTAGATTTAGTTTGTTTTGGTCACTTGATGTTTCTTTGGAAATCAATGGCTAGATTTAGTTTGTTTTGGGTTTTTTTTATAAATTTGCTGGAAAAGAAGGGGAGGGACACTTATGGCTATGGAGCCAAAATTATGAAATTGAATGAAAACACTGACTGGCCTATAGAACTCTTCAGAGGATAAAGTCTAAGTGAGGTGATGAATCTGAGTTATAAATTGTAGTTTACAGAGTGTAATATGAAAATGAAACAAGTAACTGCCTCAGAGAATTAATGAAATGAATTCTGAATTAGTTATGAAGAATTTCACACAGTTTAAATTTCTTAAGCTGAGAGCATCGCGAGATGGATTATGAGCTTTTGACTATCCAATTTAAACAAAATAAAGTGAAAATGGAATTAAATAACACAGGAAATACATACAAGGAGAGGAGACAAAACTCATATCACCACCA
>CBVK0100265329.1:0-11548 GCA_900067695.1 Picea abies
CCCCCAAAATGGAACCTAAATAAAAATTAAAGGTTTAAATTGCAAGATAAGAGAGTTTGTACTTACTTGGTCCAGACAGATGGTCATTTCGTCCACTGTAGCTCCCAGAATCACCACTTTTATCAAAGGGTTTTTTGGGCTCCAGAATCAATTTCCAAATCAACAATGGTGATAATGAGCTTTCAGCCTCTATTTGTATACTTTTTGTCACTTTTTTGGCCCCCCTTATCATTTTATTTAAAACAAAAACCATTTAGAGTGATCCAGGAGTTGCATTGGAGGGGTATGATGAGGTATCAAGACAATTTTTTGGAGTTTTGGGTAACTTTTGACGGTTTGTGGAAAAATATCAAATGATCAACTTGAGCATATAGGTTAGGTTTGTACCCTGACTTTTGTATCTCGTTGTATTTATCCCTTTTCCATAGGATCGATCCCATCAGGTTGTGACATAGAACCATCATTGTTGCTTTAGAAGTGTTGCGAGTTGGTGGTAGAGCTTACTTGAACATGGATGCCCTAGGTAGATCCTGGTTTCATTATGGTGTCCATGTTGTCTCTAATAACTGTAGACTTGGGAGTCCTTGTTGTTTTTATTGATTACGAGTTTGGGCCTCATTTTCATGATTTTTTTTCACTCTTGACCTCACCCTAGGGACTCCCAAAAGATATAATGGGTCTTCTATTAAGCCCTTTTCAGACCCTAGCCCTTTTCAGACCCTCTAAACATGAAAATATTGCCGAGCGATCTTGTGGCCTTTCACGCTCGTTAAACTGAAATTTGAAGTCATGTCTGTTCGATGGTAGTTTACCCCTTTTTTGATCCAGACGGTCAACTGTACGAACAAAGGTATACTCTATAGAACTTTAGTTCTCTAGAAGAGTACTCTCAGGTATCATTTTAACCCTTTTTCGGGCCCGGGGGACTAAATTTACGAAAAAGGAACCCCCACGGAGTCCATAGTTAAGCTCTTTTCAGACTCCCTAAAATTGAAAAGATTTTCGAGTGACCTTATTCTCTCACACTCGTTAAACTAGTCCAGAAGAACATTCCTGACGGAGTCCATAGTTAAGCTTTTTTCATACTCCTTAAAAATGAAAAAATGGCTGAGTGATCTTGTCTTTATCACACTCGTTAAAATGGTTTTGAATAGAGGTCTTGTCGGTGCTAGTTTACCCCTTTTTTTGAACCAACTAGACTACCTTCGAAAAAGGTACCCCAATAGAGTCTCCTTTTACGTTTTTTCAGACTCTCTAAATATGAAAAACCACCGAGCTTTCCTTCCCTGGGCTCGTTAAACTTACATCTAAGGACGTTACCATTGTGTGTTTTGTTTACCACGTTTGCATACCTGCGTCTTTGGTCTAAATGCCGGCTCCATGTTGCTCTCAACTGAACCATCTGAAGGATACCTTATTCACAAGCCTTGTAGCACTTTGCCTATGCATCTTAACACCTTTGGCCCCCGAAGGATTTTTCCCGAGAGTCATTTCTCTGAATATCAGTCTTGTCCTTGTGCCTTGAAGTTGTATGTTTGTAACACTCATTCCTCCATTTGTAACGTAACATTCTTTTATTCTTTTTTCCAAAATCATTGAAAAAAGAAAAAAAAAAAATCAAATATACCCCAAAAAGAGGAAGGGAAAAGTATTTTCTTTATTGGAAGCATAATAAGTCGCCCTTGGATAAAGCACATCTGTCCATTTGTTCGTCAAACTATGGGATTTAATACGACCTTAGGAAGCTGTTCTCACTACATAGAGCTGTGTCCTCCTCCATTTGGTTATTCTTCCAAACATATGGAGAGTTTGCATTGCCTCCTGCCTCGTAAAATTATGATTAATTCCATGCTGCCTGAGTCTCATCATTTGTCGTGCTATTTCCCAAGGGAAGTTATTACCCAGCCTGAGTCGACCCCTCTGCAGTTTGTCTCTTGCCCTCATGCCTGACCATCCTGAACGTCCAATCAATTCTTTGTTCGAAATCAATTAAGCCTTTAGTCTGATCATCAATATTCTCTAGTCCATGACCGATGAGCCGTAGTGAAGTAGTACACTCATATTACACTCCTACCCAAGTTTTGAAGATTTTGAAGTTGCTCGAGCTCTGAATACCTCATCTCTAGCCATCAGACCTTATCAACTTCTGAGAAGATGGATACTCTACATGTATATCTTTTCGATTTTGATATGTAGCTCCGCTGTGTATTGTTCGCGGCTACACTTTATATAAGTTATATGACATGGATCTACAATGTATTTGATTGGTAGCCATGAGTTTATTCTATCCCGAGCATGGGTATGCCCACCTCGGTGAGACAATTATTATTTTGCAGATGACACCACCCGATTCCTAGTTCATGGGCTCACTTGTTCGGCACATCGATGAAGATTGTTAATGTATTTCGGCCATCAAATGCTCTTGTTCCCTCACACATTAGGGGGCATCTGTTATAACCCTAATTTTCACCAGACATGCTTACCTGGCATCATGCCATCTCAGATTCCTTCTTTGCCAAAACACTGATGAACAACTCTTCTTAAAAACCTCTTTTATAAAGACCCACATGCCCTACTCCATTACTGCATGTGTGTACATGCTATCTGACCTAAAACAACCTGCGTGTACCTACAAAAGCATGAAAAAAAGGAAAGTTGCCGACGAAACACAAATATATGCACATAAGAATTTATAGTGGATCAATAGTAATG
The DNA here is from genome assembly GCA_900067695.1 of Picea abies. Classification (NCBI taxonomy): domain Eukaryota; kingdom Viridiplantae; phylum Streptophyta; class Pinopsida; order Pinales; family Pinaceae; genus Picea; species Picea abies. The sequence continues at coordinate 2,713 of CBVK0100265329.1, forward strand.
AACCCTTAGAATTTTATGAGTGGTTGCCTTGCCAACAAAATGCCCACCACATGATCGAGTGTGCATTTCATTCATTAATGTTTGTGCATAAAGGGGTTCAACACATCTAAGAATGAGACCATCTGGGTTTCTTCAAGCCAATCCATATTTCATAAGACAATAATTGGATGGACTTAGCCTCAAAGTTCTTCTTTAGGACCCTATTATATGGTTTGGACATAATAATCTTTCATAAGACAATACTTGGATGCACTTAGCCTCAAATTTCTTCTTTTGGACCCTATTATATGATTTAAAGACAATATCGAGGGAAGGTAGTCCACCAAAAATCTTCTTAGGGTTTGCAAGATAGAATTTATTCAAGAAAAATACAAGAAAAACTGTACTTTCACTACTTTGATAAGCACACCCACACTTCATATATTCAATGAATAAATCCACAAAGACTTAAAAATAATATTTACTATATAAATCCTTTCTTATCCATAAAACCCTAACCATGAATCATCCATGAAACTTGAAAAATCATCCACAATTAGTCCCCTCAATAAAGGCACCTTAATCTTCAATCCATTTCACAAATTCAAGACAAAGGTACTCCAACAAGTTTCAGAAATTTCAGACTTGCTATGGGATTTCTCCTATGATCCAACTATGAGAGAATGAGAGGAAGTGCATCTCTATTTGTAGAGGAGATGCTAAAATTTCTTTACATTAAAATATACAAAGATGGGGCTTTTCATGCCACATGTATAACACCTAAGGGGCATAAGTCCTCAAAGTTAAGACACATCGTCAAAAATGTCCTTTGCTCATAACATGCAACCTTCAAAGGCCCTTCAACGTGCATGCATTTTACAATAAGTCTTCCAACCTATTATCTTACAAGTTGTAGGTTGGGCAAAGCCCGACCCAACCACCAAGTGGCGACAACTAAGGGACACTATACCCAACATCACCTTGATATAGGTTCCACACTTCAAGGGTGACTAGGTCATTCTAGGGAGGTGATCCCAGTGACCCTGAGGGGATTGAGACATATGGAAGGGAAAGAAGAGAAGTATCCCCCTAAAGGTCAACGATGGAAGAAAAAATTGTCTTTGATTACTCGTCTCCGAGTGGTTTAATGTTGCCAAGTATTTGGGTACCTGCAAAAGTGATTGTACCTACTCGAGACACAAGAAAAACTACACTTGCATATAGTATGTTAGGTGGAAAAGCAAGTTAAGTTTTTTGTCCCTTAATTTGCAGCAATCAAACAATATTAACTATCAACAATATAATGATAACAAAGGCTGCAATTAAAGATGTTACAAGCTCAGTTAAACATGCAATAGCTGAAACAACAATGACTAGTCTAGCTTGCACAAAATAGTTTGAAACTTGAACAATAAAACACGACTGTTATAAAATATTTCTGCAGTTTGTTAACAACAAAAAGGTTTAGTAAGAGAGAGGGGACGCTTCAATGAAGCAATAGAGCCTAGGGCTCAAAGAACAAAATCCAAGCGACAAAACTTCGAGACATTGATTTTTCACGTTTACCAAGGAAACAATTTATTTCTCCAATGCAACAAATGATGACTAGTTCCTTTAATGGTTGGGTTAATGGAGTCAAGAAAAGAATAAGCTAGAGGTACTACCTCCTTTGGGGTGTAAATCCTCTTACTCCCCAAGACAAGTATCCCTAGCTAGGGTTTAGACTAAGAGGGTGTATGCACTTATACTTCTCTTAGTAAACCCTTTCTAAATCAACAATACTTAAGCAAAATTATGATGGATACTAAGGTGGGGGTGTATGCCCTTATACTTCCCACCTAGCTCTAGCAAAATAACCTTGACTTGAAACCCAAATGATAACACAAAGCAGATTTTATTACCAATTCAAGGAAAGATGCTAAGATAAACCACTAGAATAGCAAGAGAAAAGCCTTCCAAGGCTAGTGCATTACTTCCACCAACCAATAACCAAGAAATTTATCCATACACAAGAGAACAAGAGAGAAATAGCCAAAGATAGCAAAAATTTCAGTCCAAGGCCTCCCCAAATGGGAGAAAGATGTGATCCAAAATGAGATCTTATGATCTCTATTTATACAATTTTTCTTTCACATAGTTTGTCCACATTAGCAAGGGTAAAACCTAAGTTGCAGGAAACGCATGCCCCCACTGTTTTCCCTGCTGAAACGAGCCAAAACATCCCCTATTTTCCCCGTCGAAACGAGCCAAAACATGGGCACGGGTTGTTAGAACAAGATTTGCCTCACCCTATGCAATCTTGCAGAGAGGGCCTTACTCCATTTCCCTATGCAGACTTACTTTCCCTGATTAATGAATCCAGAGACAAAAATAAATATTTTTCCACTTGTACGCACCTTGCAAGTTATACAACATGCGTATACGCTGGCTGCTCCACTACAACCCTCGTTTATCGAGATTTGTACTAGAAAATAAAAAATAAATGTCGGGTTTCCATGTCACGACAAAAGATCTTTGATTCTTGGCCTTCCATATACTGGAAATGTTCCGACTAGGCCCTTTAGTTTCATTTTGAAAGCTATAAAGAAGCCAATTCCGAGCTATGGAAAAGAAGAGAGAATTCAACTTTGAGAGCAAAGTTACTCTGGAGAAATTATTACTTCATTATTGACTCTGCATCCCTTTGTCCTTTAAGTCTGAACACAGTGTTCATCCCCCAAGCTCTTCCCTTATTGATGGAGAACCTATTTGTCTCCCTTACATGAGTTTTCCTTTTGTATAGGATTGAAGTGTTGGAAGCCCAGTTGGAAGGAACTCAGTTTCTCGGTTCCGAACTGTGCCAATACGGAAGTCTGTAATGTTTTCACTTCTGCTAATCATTTATTAATAGAAATACTCCTTTCCTGTCCAATTGATATCTTGCAAATATATGTATTATGATCCATGGGCATGTTTGTTTTGAATATTAATGGATTATGCTATCTAACGTGCTAACCTATTATATTATCACTATATGCTTGCTTTTCTTGTTTGTTGAGAACTTGTTGTAGGTATTAAGTTTTGGTTCGAAGTGCTCAACGACGGACATCATCAAACGTTTGGACGAGGTAGGCCTCTTTCTTACCTCCTTTACACATTAGTTTATATATCATGCTGGAACTGAGTCGATTTCTATAGTCACTCCTGTCTGTTGTGGTTCACCCTATCCATATAGATATTTTCCTCATAACAAAATTGGCAACCATACTGGGGATGAATCTTCTTTCTTAGGGTTTGAAGTACTTTTCTCCTTAGATTTCTCTCGTTTCTATTATGGTTCTTGTCATGTAATTGCTTGACAACTCCTATTCACTCTGGGTCTGAGTTTTTAGCCTTTTTCCCTTGCCTGGCGTTGTTTCAAAGCATATACTTTCCTTTTTTGCTTGACAGTCGCGTACACATGCGTGTTGTCTCACTGCAAGCTGCGTATATATGCATTGTTTTCCCAAACAATCACGTACACCTTTTTCCTTTCCTTTTTGCTTGGTCTGGTGTTTGATGGGTGGGATTTTATGCTTGCTAAGCCTTCTTAGGTCTCTATAGTGCCTGTTGAGTGGCTGTGAGATGACAGGAAACCTTCTTTTTGTTGAATTTTTGGGCAAAGTTTTTCTCTTCATCTTTTTGTTTTTATTGTCCTTGTACATTGGGTTGGGTGCTTTGCTTCTTGATATCTTGCTTGAGTTGTCTTTCTTTAATACATAGTAGGTTTATATATAAGTTACTTTTCAGTCCATGCATTTTCAATTTTAATATATTGAAAATACAAAAAAAATAGGCATTTTGCATTGCTTGGCATTTTTGTCTTTTGAATTTTTGTCATTAGCTTAGTACATACAGTGAAAGATTGCATCTTTACTTCTGAATCATAGATTTGAATTTGAAAATTGCATCGTTTTTTCGGAGCATATCAGTCATCAAAAGTTAAAGTTAGGACTTTGCATTATCTTCATATTTACTTTCTTGCAGAGTCATAACACCATGGGTTTCATTACCATATACCTTTTTGAGTAATCACGACCATAAAATCAACGCTATAATTTAATATTTATTAGTAACGATTTTATTTTCTAGGGTGCACAAACTAGTCTAAGATTTAGTGCCTTGGAATAGGATTTTGTGAGTAAACTTCTCCAAGGCAATTAAATCAACATATGTGTCTGAGTCGGGGAGTGGAGAAATCCATTGTATAATTGGCAAGATCAAGAGGCTCCGCTCACACTGGAGTTAATCACGAGGTCGCACGAAGTTGGTTGAAGGGATATCCACCAGATACTAGTCTATCATCAGAGATATTTCTGTGGATTTATTCGTATTTTGGGATCTTGCTAGTGCCCATACCTCCGTGAGAGGCAGTGCTTTCAAGGTTTTGGGTTTTTCTATCCTACCCATACGGTGATCTAGACTTATGAATGCTCGCCTGTGCATCGGTTATACGAAGGTTTATTAGTTGCTTGACTTAGGTATCTCATAAGTTACTTGCAGGGGTTATTTTGCAGGTACCCTGGGTCAGATAGGGGTCAGACAACCCACAACCTTTATGGAGGATTACCTCTCCGGGGGGGTCTGACCGACTGGTTGTTAAGCCCACGAGGGATCCTATTACTGATTCTGTTACCAATGATCTTTAGCAGGGAGTCTCAAGTCCCTCTTGGATGAGACATACCTTCTTTAGGGAGGGAGGCCACTCATCCACTTTAGCCCATTTGCATGTATATTGGCCGTTTAAATTTTGGTGTTCTCTTTGCTTACTAGTTGGCCTTAGGATTTATTTTTTTATCTTTAGAGTCTTAAATCATCGTGGAGTCGGACCAACCACCCCGCCAATCCCGTCGCTTGTTACAGTTATCACTGGATTTTGTGTCCTTGCCTTCTAAAAGGTGTAGAGTCATTACACGTGGTACACACACATCCACCGCTCAGACTTGTGATTCTACAAGGATGAGTACTGAACATGTTCTTCAAAATTCTGGGAGCCCTTTGACTCCCATACCCACTGTAGTTAATGTCACCCCTTCGGCTCCCATACCCACTGTAGTTAATGGCACCCCTTCGACTCTTGCAACCTCCAGGGTTGTAGTACCAGAGGCACCTATCATTACTATGGCCCGACCTATAGTTAACGACCCTAGGAAAATGCCTAGACCTAATGTCGATGGAATTGTAGGTTCCACCAATGTAAAGTCCGTAGACTCAATGACAAACCAGTTAAAAGAGTTGTCTTTAAGCCAGTCTTTGGGAGCACCAACCTCATTTGTGTCTTCCAATCCCACTCAGTCGATGGATGTACACTCAGTGCAATTGTCAACCAACCCAAATGGTAGTCATCCACTAGGAGGGAATAAGAAGAAAGGACGTAATAACCGTAAGTGTGGGAAAAATGGTAATAAATCCAAGGAAAATAACAAGAAGACAGGTAATAGTGATGGAGAGGGAAAATGAGAAAAACGTAAGGTGAAGTTTCCCTGTAAGCTTTGCACAGATGATCACCTTACCCATTTGTGCCCTAAACTTATAGAAGATGCGAGGCTTTTAGCTCAATCGCCTGCTGTGCAGACAAATCCATTCCCACATAATCAACACTTAGCCTCAAGCTCCTCAAATGCCAGAAATATGGCTGGTGGAGGTCAAAATCAGCAGTCGCAAGATGGCGACGGTCATTCTTTCGGCCCTCACGGTATTCTCCTTGCCTTTTCGGTTCAATTAGGTGGGAAGACTGTAGGGGTGGAAGTAGAGGTAGTGGATGCGCCTCTTGATTATAACCTGTTACTGGGCTACAATTGGACTTATGCAATGATCGCCCTCGTATCGTCCATTTTCTGCACTCTTTGTTTTCCTCATAAAGGGAATATTGTGACGATCGATCAATTATCCTTTGCATACTCTAGTCCCAATGCATATCTTGGACAGTCGATCCCTGTGATCGACAATTCTCGGGTGAGATCGGAAGAGAATCCAAATGCTAGAGCCGCCCAAAACTACTCTATTGTTGAGGACCTGGGCCAAATCCCTTGTGCTATGTCAGATTTGGAGGTACTCCAGACGTGTCCTTCACAGAGGAATGCCTTACTCTCTCTCCTCTAGGAGCTCTAGAACCCAGTGGCTCAAAGCTTATCAAGTTTGACGTCATATATGTTAAGCCTCGTTTGCCTTACCATGTGGCTTTCCAAATCCATGTGGAGTATTCAAAGTATACCATCAAACATGCGGTTGTTGATGAAGGCGTTGCTACGTGTGTGATGGCCCTAGTTTGTTGGAAAGCGCTCGGTTCGCCGACCCTTTCCAAGTCATCGAACATGTTGACTGCTTTCGACGGTCATTCTTTCCACCCTCACGGTATTCTCCTTTCCTTTTCGGTTCAATTAGGTGGGAAGACTGTAGGGGTGGAAGTAGAGGTAGTGGATGCACCTCTTGATTATAACCTGTTACTGGGCCACAATTGGACTTATGCAATGATCGCCCTCGTATCGTCCATTTTCTGCACTCTTTGTTTTCCTCATAAAGGGAATATTGTGACGATCGATCAATTATCCTTTGCATACTCTAGTCCCAATGCATATCTTGGACAGTCGATCCTTGTGATCGACAATTCTCGGTCGACAACCAAGAATGTCGATGTTGGAATGTATTCTTCCCTTATGGGTAATTTTGACTTCTCGACACCGAACCATCAAGTTTATGCCATGTCCAGTAGGCATGTCTTGACTGGGAGGTCCATTCCTTTCCACACATCTTATTTTGATGATCCATGGACCCTACCTTCCCCAAATTTGTCTTGTGAAGGACAATCACATGCTGGGATGGCCATGCCACTATCGACAGCAGAGATTGCGTATCAAGCTGTTCTCGACTCTTCCACCGATCCTGATCTTGTTCCCTCACCGACGAACAAGGAGGATCTAGTCTCTAGCCCCGTGTGGGCCACCTCGTTGTCTTGTTCACATGATTGCCTCGATAATAATTTGGCTTCAGAAGAAGCCATCATCGAAGCCATGAATGGTTTCGACAAACCTTGGGATGATATGCATCACCGTTCTTATTTTCTCCCAGAGCTTGAAAGAATTGAACAAGACAAATCTCGATCTACTTTGAGCGAGATAGTTGGTCACGCCATAGTTCCACTTGATAAACACAACATTTATGCCGAAGGAAACATGGCGAGTATTTCTCCTACCGTCTTGATCAACATCTCTCGTATCCCTGGTAAGGTTGAAAACATAAATATCGGTGCAGATTGTTCGCCAGAAGAAATCCTAATCTACACCGAGTTCTTCAAGGAATTTCGAGACGTATTTTCTTGGTCCTATGAAGATATGCTAGGGATCAACCCTCGTATTGTCAAACACAAAATTATAAACCTATTCGATGACATATTAGAGATGTCAACCCTCAAAAGGCCCCTACTATTAAGGCGGAGGTGGAGAAGTTACTTAACGCTGGCTTCATCTACCCGGTTCCTTTAACCAAATGGGTATCCAACCCCATTCCTACAGATAAGAACCAAGGAACCATCCGTGTGTGTATGGATTTCCGTGACCTGAACAAGGCCTGTTCGAAAGACAACTTCCCCACACCATTCATCGATCAGATTCTCGACGAGTGTGCCAGAAGCAAAGTATTTTCTTTTATGGATGGATTTTTCAGGATATAATCAAATTCAAATTAAACCCGAGGATCAACACAAGATGACATTTATTTGTCCTTGGGGAAATTTTGCATATCGGAAGATGCCTTTCGGCCTTAAAAATGTCAGAGAAACCTTTCAAAGTGCCATGACTTTCGCGTTTCATGATCTTAAGAACATAGTCTAAGATTTCCTTGATGATCTTGCTGCTCACTCTTGCAAGAGAGTGGATCACGTTACTCACCTTCAGGTTGTTTTTGAAAGATGTTGTTATTATAGAATCTGATTAAACCTTCACAAGTGCATCTTTTGCATTAAGTCTGGTCTTCTTTTAGGTTTTCTAGTTTCTGAGACTGGGATCATGGTAGATCCACTCAAGGTTGAGGCAATACTTCGGTTGCCTCCCCCACACACGATTAGACAACTTCATGGTCTACATGGGAAAGATAACTTTCTTCATAGGTTTATAGTGAACTATGCTACTATCGCTAAAGGTTTCATGCATCTTTTGAAGAAGGACACCCCTTTTATCTGAGATGAGCGAGCCTAGGTGTCCTTCGATGCTTTGAAGAAAGATTTGGTGTCGACGCCTCTACTGAAGCCACCCGACTTAATTTATATTGCTATGTTTGAGGATACGATTGGTATGGTTCTAGTTCAGGAGGATGATGAGCTCTATGAGCTCAATTACACTCGTGTCGAAAAGCTAGCTTTACTCGATCCTGAACTCAATTACACTCATGTCGAAAGATAGCTTTGGATGCCGTTCACGCAGTTCAACGTTTGCATCATTATATATTAAATTGCAAGACTACGGTGGTTGCTGATGTCAATCCATTTCAATACATCCTTACCCAATGTATCATAGGGGGAAAATATAATAAATGGATTGTCACTTTATAGGAGTTTGATCTCGATTTCGCTTCCGTGAAATCCAAGAAATCCCTAGTCTTTGCAAAGTTAATATCCGATTTTCCACGATTAGATGAGGATGTTATCCATGTTGATTCATTTGTGGATGAACACATCTTTCTTGTCACATCATCGAGACTTTGAAGATTCCCTGGTATGGCAACATTATCCCATATCTCCAGACTTTGAGGTTTCCTCGACATCTCTCACGAGATGATCGACGACGTGTTGTTAGAAAAAACAGGACCGCGGAGCAATAAAATAAAACAAATTCAGAAACAAAAC
>CBVK0100265336.1:0-10051 GCA_900067695.1 Picea abies
ATGACAAACCTAGTGGTTCGGTCTGCAAATTCATAAAAACCTCCATTTTTGTAAATACCCTTCTATATCTTTGTCGTTGACGTTATTTTTCTATAGGCTAAACAATTCAGTTGTTGAGAAAATTATAGACATATATCGAGACGACTATGCAGATTTCAAATATATATAAAAAAAATAAACTATTATTGTTTACTATTTTTAATCTATTTTTGTCTTCACATGTATCAAAATCCTAGAATACATACCTCTCTTATTTCTTTTATAATTTTTTCTCTTCTTAACCATTACTCAAATGAGTTATATGCGGCATAAGATGAGACCGATACCTATGATCTAAAAAACAAAAAAACGTGTTTTGATCATTTTAAGACCCCTTTAGCCTACACGAACAAAATACATGGTAATTTCAGGCATATGTTGACTTTGATAATTTTAAAAATATATATATAATTAATATTTAAAATTTCCAAAAAATACACAACACAAGAAAAATAGGTTCTCTACAGGGATAAAAGTTTTTGGAACAAAATTCCATCATTAAGACACTCAACACCTGCACCAAAAAAAACATATACCTTATATTTTGTTGGAAAAATAAGATACCACTTTTAGAAAAAAATCAATTTGACCTAATTATTCACAATATCTATGAATAAAAGTTGTATATTCAAAAATCTATTTCATTTTTCTACGTTTCATATTCTTACACCATATTCAAATTCATTATAAAAGTACCTTGAATAATCCGTACCTTGAATAATCCATCCAAGTTAACAGATTGATGTTTTTCTAGGTTTGCATTGCCACTAACGCGTCATGAGAGACCATCATTAGATTTCACTCACCCAGATATGAAGCTAATTTTGTTGCATTGATGATTAACTAGATTGATTATGATCCCAGTACATTTGATCAAGCTTCAAGTTCTAGACAATGGATTGAAGCTATGTAGGAAGGATATGAACATCATGAAAAGCAACGTCTAGGATTTAGTTCCACTTCCTGAAGGAAAGAAAGTTATTGGAAGAAGATGGATCTTCAAATTGAAGCATAAATATGATGGTTCCATTGAGAAGTATAAGGCAATATTTATGGTGAAAGACTTCAGTCAAAATCATGATATTGACCATGATGATACCTTTCCCCTCATTGCTCGATATACTACCATAAGGTATGTTCTTTCCTTGGTTGCCACTTATAATTGAAATCTTCACCAAATGGATGTGAAGACAACTTTCTTAAATGGTGTCATGCAGGAAAAGGTCTACATACAATAACCACAAGGATTTGAAGTTCCTGGTAAAGAGGATCGTGTGTGCAGATTGAAGAAGACCATGTACAGTCTTAAACAAGCTCCTCGTGCATGGTACACTTGGATTGATGAGTGGTTTCAAGGAAAAGGAGTAAAGAAATCATATGTTGATTCTAATCTATACTTTATGTGTGATGATGATAGCATTTTCATTATTGTTTTGTATGTAGATGATCTGATTCTAACTGGAAATGATGATGGTTTAATTCTTTGGTTAAAAAATGAATCATGTAAGGAATTCAAGATGAAGGATTTGGGTCCCATCCATTATTTTCTTGATTTATAAGTATGGAAAGATAAGAATCAACTTGTTCTAACTCAAGCTAAATATGTTATGGAGGTCTTAAAAAGATTCAAAATGGAGAATTGTAGACCAATATCCACACCCATGGATCCTTGCACCAAACTATGAGTTGATGATCCAAGTGAAGAAGTGGAATCTAGATGGTATGTTGTATCACCAATTGGTTGGTAGTCTTCTTTACTTGTATAATACTCATCCTGATTTATCATATACTATGAATGTACTTAGTCAATTTATGATAAAACCAAAGAAGGTCCATTGACAAACAGGTAAAAGAGTCATTCACTATTTGAGTGGGACCATTTCTTATGGCCTTAGGTATGAAAGGGACAAGGATGCTTGTCTCCATGGGTAGGTATAGTGATGCAGATTGGGCCGGAGATGTGAATTCTAGAAAGTCCACTATAGGTTATTGTTTCTCCTTGGGTTCTGGAATGGTTTCTTGGAGTAGTAAGAAACAAGCTTGTGTTGCTTGGTCATCTACAAAGGGTGAATATATTTCTGTGACTATTGGAAGCTGTGAAACAGTATGGCTTAAGAAATTATTTCTTGATCTTGGAGTGATGGAGAAGAGTCCTACACTTATCTTTTTTCATAATTAGTCTTGCATAAAATTGAGTAACAATCAGGTGTTTCATGACAAGTCAAAGCACATTGAGACCAAATACCTATTTATTAGCAGGGGTGATTTTAAGAACCCCCCCTAAATTTATATGTATAATATCAAATCCTTTTATATCCTTCTATAGAAATAATTCGCCCAACCAAAATTTTATACCCTCTAATTTCGCCCATGAGCGAAATTTCGCCCCTAAAATCATCTATGTTTATTAGAGACCTCGTCTCCAAGAAGGAAATCTACATGGAATATTGCTCTACAAAAGATAATATAGTTGATATTTTCACCAAGGCTCTACCTAAACCAAAGTTTGAAGATTGCATATTTTGACTTGGATTGCTTGTACCTAGCACTATCCTCAAGAGGTAGTGTTAGAATATCTCATAATAGTTGAAGAGGGAGTGTTAAAATATCTGAGAATGGTGCTTCAGTGAGCTCTAAAGTTTTATTTAGCATATGGTTGAGATTGTTTTCTCTAAGTAGAGAATTGGTTGTTCTTATTTTAGGAGTTTGTTGGATCTTGGAGATCTGCTCCTTGTTTGGGTGATTTTATTTAGCATATGGTTGAGATTGTTTTCTCTACGTAGAGAATTGGTTGTTGTTGTTTGGGTGATTGTAATTAGTCCTGATTTCTATTTTGATCAAGATATGTGACTTATAAATTTAAGCTAATGGAAAGCAGTTTTGTGGTGTGCATCTACATGAATGAGTGTCTCTTCTTCAACTATATATTTGTTTTCTTTCTTACTCATTGCTGCAGCTATAATTGGAGAAGATCCCCAAAGTAAGATTGATTGATCATTATCCCTCTATCAGGAACATTAAGAAAACTACATTAGAAACCTCACTGTTATTGAGCTTGCATTAATTTCTCCATAAATGGTCATCTCACCACCTCCTCCATCACATCCTCTCAACATGACACTTAATTCGTTAAAAGTTTATTTTAAATGTTACTATATGTTTGTTTTCTTTCTTACTCATTGTTGCAGCTATAATTGGAGAAGAGCCCCCAAAATAAGAGTGATTGATCATTGTCCCTTTAACATTAAAAAAACTACATTAGAAACCTCATTGTTATTGAGTCTGCATTGATTTCTCGATAAATGGTCATCTCACCACCTCCTCCATCACATCCTCCCAACATGACACTTAACTCGTTAAAAGTTTCTTTTAAATGTTATTGATAAACCTTATAAAAAAATATCCTACTTTTCAGCAGCTGTAACAACCCTGACAGTACACTTCTACATCCCTTTTCCTAATTCATGGGTATACTAATGGTTATCATTTTTCTCCAAACTCATTTTATATTATGCAATATCCTCTACCCACTTGTGTAGTGTAGATTTCATGTGCTTTTATTCCCAGTCATGGGAAATCTCAGTGTAGGCTAGGAAGGTGGTAGGTGAATAAATACTGACAAAAAAATCTTCGTAGAGTTGTAAGAAGTAAACAATATACACTTTGTAGTGAATAGTAAAGTAGTAAATGTTGTGGTTTGTATATATATTATTTCATTTGAAATATTTTACATTCTCCCATGTATATTTTAATCTATACAACATTTGTTAAATTTATAGATTTCAGTTGTTTTTTTTTCAGAATTTTTAGAATCATGGAACAGTATGGAAAATATCAGTATCAGTAAGGAAGATTGCAAGCAAATAAATACCTGCAGAGAGATCTTCTGACACTTGGTCGACAAGATGGAAGGCGTATAAATTCTGAGACTAGTAAGAGACCCAAAGCGTGAAAACCTATTTGACATAGTCAAGTTCTGCAAAGTTTTTACCACGACTCTTTTATTTATTACAGGACTCTGGATGGTTCTGTAAAGTAATCCCTACAGAATCTGTTAATTTGGCCCAAATTATGTTGATCTCTAAGCGTTTTACTATGTAGATACATAACTGGGTTCCAACGGAGTATCAGGGCGTTTGGATTCATTTTCTGGAAAAGGAAAAGGAAGTTAGAAACTTGCGACGTGTTGATAAAGATTAACGACATTTTAAATATTCTGGTGCACAGGGAGGTTCATTCCTTATTCAGGAAATGAATACCGGCACGTTTGATGGTGGGGATGGGAGAGCTATCAGAGAAAACAAATTATAAATAGTCAGAACGCAGTCAGTAACAAAGGCAGGAAAAAATTGCAGAATTATCAGTAGAGTTATCGTCAATGGTGGCCCTTACTGCATGATCTGTTGGCGATTTTGTTGTTCTGATAGCCTTCGAACCCACTTGGGGAACAGCATTATTCATTCAACCAAACGAGATTGTGATGGGCGGGTTGCGTTAATTTCAATGCTCGTACAACTGTGGCGTTCCATGTGAAGATGGTAAGATTATTCCTTGTGTTTGACTCTTTGCAATTTTTGGGGTTCTGTAGTTGGGAGGGGGGTTTGGTTACCGGACAACTAATCAAAGAAGAGCTTGGGACAAAGTCTCTGAATGAATATCCCATCATGTTTGAAGCTTGATTTAACTGAGAAGCTATTCAAGATGAAAGTGGGTGAGGGAATTGGAATCGTGTTGCTGTCAATGTCCCCAGAGCGAATGTGGACAACTTCTCATTTCTCCTCAGTTGGAGTGGTTGGTACTTTGCGTTTCTTAGTTGATGTGTATGCACACCACATGGGAAGGTAGGACTCCTCTATTACAGGATAATACAAGTTATGATTCACCCATGTTCAGAAGTATTCTCTAGTATGTATATCAAAGAATGTAATGAAAAACACTTCTAGCATGGAAGAATATGTCATGAAGGGCTGGGTGTTATTCTTTAGGTTATAGGTCATTACATTACATTGATATTGTTATCTTATTATTGAACTATACAAAGGTAATGGTTAGTGTCCAAAAGACTTAGATCGAAGTCACGTAGAAGTTTAAACTTTATTTATAAATGTGTGTATTCTTCTTCTTCTTGTTGTTAGTGTTAAGTTCATTAATTTGTAATTTTACTCTTTGTTTCTCTTTCACACACACCTAGGAGATGTCAATTGGGTTTAGCTTAAGTGGTTGGGAGGAATGATTGTTATCCTCACCACAAGGGATCAAAATGCCATCGAAAAAAAAATATACACCTAGGAGATCTAGTTTTTAGGAGTATCAAGAGTTATTTGTAAACATAAGGTGTAAAGGAGGTTGTTCCCTAGAAGTGACATTGTTATTCATTCACATTTTATCATTCTAAAGGCATGACATTACTTATTCTTTCTATTATAATGATATTTAACTTCACTAGACCATAACAAGGGGGGAAATTTTGATGATGAGGAGTTTGGTGATGAGTACAAGAGTCACGAAGCTTTGCAATTGATGGGGGGGCTTAGTGGAAGTCTCTAGAGGTGGTGAACAAGGTGGCACTAGGGATTGCTTCTAATATTTGTTCTTTCATTGTATGATTTTAAAGATTGCTACTCATGGGACTCCAAGGAGCCATGTTTCCAATCTTCTCACTTCAATGTATCAGATTGGATGCACATAAGAGTTGAGGGGGGGCCTTAGTGGAAGGCTCTAAAGGTGGTGAACAAGGTGGCACTAGGGATTGCTTCTAATATTTGTTCTTTCATTGTATGATTTTAAAGATTTCTACTCATGGGACTCCAAGGAGCCATGTTTCCAATCTTCTCACTTCAATGTATCAGATTGGATGCACATAGGAGTTTCTTGAGTTACCTATGTCACTTTCAACTCAAATCGGAGATTTATGTGTTTGGAGAGATATTAAGAGGAAGTGGACTAGGTCAGGTCACCAACCAATGACTTGGATTCAATTATGAGATTACTACTTTTCTCATTCCACTTTCATCTCGTCAATCAAAATCCAAGCCCAACCAAAAATTTAGCAATGCAAAGGTAAATATGTCATTTGAACAATGCCTAATGCATATGTAGAAGAAGCATGCAAGAGTTACATGGATTTTCCAACATGGTGCACTATTAGGTTCTAAGGTAAATATTTCAATTGAACAATGCCTAATGCCTATGTGGAAGCAAACATGCAAGAGTTACATGGATATTCCAAGGTGGTGCACTATTAGGTTCTTGCTAACTCTATACTTCTAAAAATCATCTTCTTTCAATAACCATTCTAATGGTGTATCCTTACCCCAAATGCTTAAATGTTAATTTTTTAATAGCATTATACTTTCAAAATCCAAAAACCACTTTAATGGTGTGTTGCACATTCTTCTTTCAAAATCCAAAAAACTCTTTAATAGTACTTTGTTAATTTTTGAATAACAATATACTTTAAAAAAACATTTCTTTCAAAATCTAAAAACCAATTTAATGATGTGTTACACTTTGTTCTTTCAAAATTAAAAAAAAACTTTAATAATATGTTTCATTTTCTTAATAATTTTATCAAGTGTAAATGTCTTACTATATTTAATCATGAAAAAATTTAATGAAATTTCAATTTTAAATTATTGAAATATTATTTTAAATACAAAAATAAATTCAACACACTAAAATACATTTACAACAACTTGATTTTGCCCTACTTAATTTTAATTTTATGAATTGATTTTGCACTACTTAATTTTAATTTTATGAATCCAAAATATTTCATGTCCTAGTTGAAAAAGAGCCCATTCTTAAAATGTGGTACGTCTTGCTATGTGATATTTCAATTTAGAAATTTAAGTCGATAGAGGCAACTACTCCTTTATCTCCTAATAAAAGGTCGATCAGATGAACCCTGAATCTGGTTTGGAATTTAATATTTTAATATTATTTAAAATAATTTGAATATATAATTTTATTATGAAATTTTAATAAATAATATTTTTTATTTAAAAAAAATTGGAATTTAATATTTTAATATTATTTAAAATAATTTGAATATATAATTTTATTATGAAAATTTAATAAATATTATTTTTTATTTAAAAAATATAACATTTTGGTATAGTAGTTTTCAATTTTGTAAATTTTAAAAAATATTTGTGCAATTTCATATTATTAAATTTAATTTTTTTTATCATTATAAAATATTTTTTTATAATTAATTTTTTATGAGTATGAATAATTAACTTGTTACTCTTTATATCATAAATTATTCATAAAAATAAAAAATTATGATAAATAAAAAATAAAATTAATGAATAACTCATTTATGGTGATGAATTGTATGAAATATTTAACAACCAAGTTATTAATGAATAATTTTATTTTTTATTTTTAATAGTTAATTTAATATTTTCATTATATAGATAATATTTATATTCGGTGAATTAAATAGACAATTTCAATTATTTTTATTCAATTTTTTTTTCAAATTTGATAAGAATTATTTTAGAGAGTTATAATTTCATTTAATTGATGAAGACTTTGATTATGAAACTTTGGTCTTTGAGGTTTTAACCCATACTAAAATAATAAAGATATCCAAATTTCAAAATAATGAAGGAATCATAGCAAAGCTTTAACTAGCAAGGAAAAAAAAACTCACCTAAAAAGTTGAATTTGTCCCCTTTTCTACTCACTCCACTCCATATTCATGTAGATAAAGAAATAAGACTAAAAATAACTAAATAAATCACATAATTTGAATAGTCATTTTCAAACTTTATGGTTTCATTCATTTCTCTTTTTAAGCGTGGAGACTAACACGATGCAACCAAGCATGAATGAATTAACCTAGTGCAACTTTATGATTGAACCTAAGGCAAATTTTTCGTTTTAGCTGTTAGTCCATGAAACTTACTTTACTCTTTAGTCCGGGGAAGACTAGCAGGACAACATAATGGAATCCGGTCATTACTTTTACTGCATGGAATCGGGTCGCCGGCTGCACTTGCTGGAGTCGGCGGAGAGCCGAAAGGAATGATGGGATGGAAGGCGACGGTGACGCAGTTTGTCGTCTTGATGCGACAGGAGACGTCGACGGGATGATGTACAGACTCCGACTCCGATTTGCACACGAGGTCATTGAAAAAGGGAGAGTAATATCCAGCTGGCTATGCATTGAATGTTAAATATTGTGGCAGGTTGATTATAGGTTGTCTCATCTGGAGCTTGTGGCTAGTGGATTATAGATTATTTCATCAAGTTATTCTTTAAAAAAAAAAAAAAACTAGCAATATCCAATTTGTTAAGTAACATTGAATGATACAATAACTAAATTATAGATAATAAAATTTAACCTTATAAAATAACATTTAATACAACAGGTATACAATTTGAGTGAGCTTAATGGTTAAGAACATGTGTTTTCTCTTAAGAGGTCTTACAGGTTCAAATCCAGAGGGGGGTAGGGTAGGGTAAGATATGTATACTTTCTTAGACTTTACCAGTCAAATTGCTAGTAGAGAATCTCATACACCAATTTAATGTGCTAACTTGACCATGACCTTAAAAATAGATTATTATTATTATTATTAATTAGATCTAACCTTATAAAAAAAACTTAAAACCAATCATAAAACAAAATCAATTTTGAATTAATAAAAGAATTATAAATTTTATTTACTTCTCTCAAAACATTGTGAAAGCTTTTATCAAACTCCAAACTAATATGGAATGGACAGGTATATATCGCAATTATCTACATATTCTCTAATTTTTATTATGTAAAGATTTTTAATATATATTTTAAAATGTTTTATTAAGTTTGCCCATTCGCGTTTTGAATGTCATCCTTCAAATTAATGAATAAACTGCATCACGGTTTTGGTATTGGTATTAATGAATATTGCAAAATATTTTTAATTTTTTTAAAACGGATTTTATTTTTATAATTATAAATTTGTGTGTTTCTTTTAAATGTGGTATGTATAGTGAAAAAATGATAGCCTCTTGTGATATAGTAATTTAATTTTTGTGATATAGTAATTTAATAAGTGGATACATTAAAATAAATAGCTTTTTGTAACCAAGTAACTTAATAATTAGATACTTAAAATTTTGTATTCAAAATAGGTAAAAATGTTGTTATGAGTTATATTTCTATTTATTTGATGGGAACTTTGATTATAAAATTTTGGTTTTAGGGGGTCTGGGTCATTTTAAGACAGCTTCAAAGTGTCAAAATTTTGAAAAAGTGAATGAATCAATAGAAACTTTATCTCATTGGAAAAAAATTAACTCACTAAAAGAGTTGTGTTTGTCCACTTACTAACTCACTCCTTTCATAATAGATTTCAAAGTCATTATAATACATTAATGAAAGCTATGTTGAAGTTGTACTGAGAGGGGGGGTGAATCCATAATAGAGCAATTTAGTCCCTTTTAACCATATAATCCAAGTGTTATATCAATGAAATAATGAGTCATATTTACATCAAAAAATATTGGGTCCATTACCCAAAACCTTTGTGCTACGGGTCTTTCTTCAAGGGTCGACGTCAATGACAACCAACCTTAATCAACAGAAACCATAGTGGCCATGATGAATCTGTACTCCTTTGGGTGTGACATTTATTTATTATCAAAAAATATCTTAATGCATTCACAATGCTAGGTATACATCACATGATAAGAGGGCTTAGCCCTATATGTAAGTTGGTCAAACCACCCTCCCTTGAATGTTTCACAATCTCGGGAGGTCTTGGGTTAAAGTCCATTTGCTCTCCATATTGGATACTTGTGCTAGCTCATGTTTACTTCAACAAGATGGTCATTCCCAAGTGCAGTAGGAGGACCTTAGGTTCACTTAAAGTACGACCCCCCAAGTACTTATTAGTGGGTCATAGATGGCAGGCCAAAGGATTGTAGAACAAGCCATAAGGGGAGGTTGAACCTTTGAGTGAAAAAAAAAGTACATTACACACCAAGTACATTGGATGGTTATTGGTATATATTG